>JAWNKX010000372.1:0-244927 GCA_035041755.1 Cacoxenus indagator
TGGGGAAAGAAGAGAGAATGACGACATCACGAAGACGGCAACGACGGCAACGATGGCGAGGACGGCAACGACGGCAACGATGACGAAGACGGCAACGATGGCAACGTCGACGAAGACGGCAACGACGGCAACGATGACGAACACGGCAACGACGGCGAAGACGACAACGAACGCAACTTCGGGCATTCGAGTGGAAGCGAATACGCGCAAAACGACGAAAAACGACGTAGAAGCAGATTTGTTTAAAATATTATGCGTAAATTGTAATCTTTCCTAGACTTAAATCCTACATTTTGGGGGCTCGTCCTAACTAAAAAATATATACAACGGGAACGTAGTGAAGTGAAAATTCAACATGTCGTGTTTGTTAGAGTTCAAACAAATAGAAATCGCGCTGCGTACGGTAAAAAAGAAAAATATTGAGCTGTAACACGCGTTCGTATTTGAAAGCAAAGGCGATAGAGATAATCGCAAACGGTTACGTGCACTTCAAGGATTCGAATATGATTATACTGATGAACGCTTTGAGAAGAAGAGCGAGTACATTGGAAAAAACTTGTCAAAAGAAGATCTCGCAATAATATCTAATTTGCTATACTTGCAACATAACGGAAGTGACATTAAACAGCATATTTTTAAAAATTTGATGAGCGGTCATTTACTGAGGGACGCAGATTTTAGCGCAAACGATGAAACCGACGAAGAAACCGACTACGAAGACGCCGACAAAAATGAAAGCAGCGAAAATAGCGTGAGTCAGGCACACGGCATAAGGGCAATTCGCGACGCATTGCAGACAACGAACATAGAAAGTTATGGTCGGAACGGCAGTGATGGCAGACGGGGTGTTGATTCAAAGGAAAGTAATATACAGACGGCGCCAGTAACTGTAAGCTATCGCGACAAGGAAGATAATATTCGCAGCTACGACGGCACCGAAACCATTTCAATCGAAGCTTGGGTGAGCGAATTCGAAGAAACGACTGAGTTAATGCATTGCAACGAGCTTCAGAAACTGATATTCGCAAAAAAATCGCTGAAGGGAGTTGCGAAATCGTTTGTATTGAGCGAGAGAGGTTTAACGTCATGGAATTCTTTCAAAAGAGCATTGCTGAGCGAGTTTGAATCTAAAGTAAACAGCAAACTCATACACGAACAACTAGCTCATAGTAAGCGAGGAAACAACGAAGGCATTTTTGAGTATTTTTACCGTCTCAAAGAAACAGCTACACGAAGAAAAATTACTGACGATGTTTTGATGCAGTACATAATCGACGGTATCAATGGTAAACCGGCGAATAAAATCATTTTGTATAATGCAAAAAATATGAGCGAATTCAAAGAAAAATTAAGGTGTTATGAAAAAATTAATGAAAAAGATAACTTAAATAAGAATGAAACGCACGACGAAAACAAAGAAAGAAAAAACATTGTGAACAAAAATGTGAAGCGAGATGTGAATTGCTATAATTGTGGTGAAAAAGGGCATCTGTCGAATGATTGTCAAAACAAAGCAAAAGGAAAGAAATGCTTCAAGTGTAACCAGTTCGGACACATTTCGAAAAGTTGCAAAGAAAATAAGGCGGTAGAGGATTCAAACATACGTCGAGTACTAGTGCAGAACAATTTAACCAACAAGGAAGTGAGCATTATGGGCAAGCGATTCATCGCATTATTTGACACTGGCAGTAAATTTAATATTGTCTCAATGCATGTATATAAAGAGTTGCAAGAACCGAAACTTGTCAGAGATAATATAAAGCTAGTCGGGTTTGGAGAAAAGCACAATGACAACGTAATCAAACCGATAGGACGTTTTAAACATGAAATACTGATCGACGGAAATTCTTTTGAACTTAATTTTTACGTTGTACCATCTAGCTGTTTAGATTTGCAATTACTAATAGGTGAAGAATTATGTATGCACGCAGAAGTTACAATTAATCGCGACGGTATGCACATCAAGAAGACGCAAGTAGACGAAGTTCAAGATGAAGTGGCGATAATGAAAATCGATGCGATCGTAAGTGAAAGCGAACTACATGTCAACGAAACTGCAAATGAGAATGCAAGGGAAAAAGTCTTAGAAGCAGTTGCGAACTACAAACCGATTAAAATAAAATCAACAAACGTGGAGATGAAAATAATTTTGAAAGATGAAACCCCAATATTTTCGAGACCGCGACGATTACCACATACAGAGACAACCATAGTTGATGCTCAAGTAGACGAATGGTTAAAAGAAGGTATAATTGAAGATTCCGTTTCAGAATTTACAAGTCCAATTGTTTTAATAAAGAAAAGTGATGGGTCTCCTTGATTATGTATCGATTACCGGAGAATTAATAAAGTAATCATCAAAGACCAGTTCCCGATGCCGCTTATTGAAGACCAACTCGATCGCTTACAAGATGCGAAAGTGTTCAGCACAATTGACCTGAAAAATGGATTCTTTCATGTACCGGTCGCAGAAACGAGTAAGAAATACACATCTTTCGTCACACAGAATGGTCAATACCAGTTTCGCAGATTGCCATTTGGGTTAACAAATTCACCAGGAGTTTTTCAGAGACACATAATAGCAATATTTCGAGATTTGGCACGCAGGGGCATCGCTTTGCCATATGTAGATGACATAATAATTCCACCCAAATCCGAAGACGAAGCTGTACTTAATCTGAGATAAGTCCTTAAAACATGTCAAGACTATGGTTTAGAGCTGAACCGGAAGAAGTGCCACTTTTTAGAAAGACGAGTTACATTTCTGGGTTATATTATTGAAGACCAAAAGATACGTTCATCACCCGAGAAAATAATGGCAGTTTCGAAATTAGGAACACCTCAGACAACGAAGCAGCTAGAAAGTTTTCTAGGTTTAGCAGGTCATTTCAGAAAATTCATCCCAAATTATTCGATTATTGCCAAGCCATTGACAGACCTAACAAAACACAGAGTAAAGTTCCAAATGGGAGTTCAGGAAGAGAAGGCGTTTGAGACCTTAAAGGAAATGTTAATAGAGAATCCAGTGTCACGTCATTATTTTTTAAATCCGACAAATGTTTTATGCAGTTTACTGCGTTTAATGTTATAATTTAATTTAAAAAAAAAAAAAAAAAAAGAGAATCCAGTGTTGCATATTTACAACCAGAAATATGAAACAGAAGTACATACAGATGCGTCTATCGACGGATTCGGAGCTGTATTGCTTCAAAGATCACCCGACGACGGCCAAATACATCCCATTCACTATATGAGCAAGAAAACTACAGACGCACAGAGAAAGTTTACAAGCTACGAACTTGAAATTCTTGCAGTAATCGAGGCACTCTCGAAATTCAGAGTATATTTGTTGGGAATACGTTTTAAATTGGTGACAGATTGTAATGCATTTACAAAAACGTTGGATAAAAAAGATCTTTGTACACGAGTAGCTCGATGGATACTCTTCTTACAAGAATACGACTACGTGGTTGAACATCGTTCGGGAACAAGAATGAGGCATGTCGACGCGCTCAGCAGATATCCTGTAATGACGATAAGTGACGACAGCATAAACATTAGCATAAAAAATGCACAAGACCGCGATGAGAAACTCAAAGCTATTAAAGAAGCTCTTACCAAGGAAAACACGATGTACAACGACTATTTTCTGAAGGCGGGTATTACTATACAAGCTTGAAAACGACACAGAGCTAGTAGTTGTCCCTAATGAAATGCAAAAAGGAGTTATTGGTCGTGCACATGACAGAGGTCATTTTGCGGTCAAGAAAACGAAAGAGTTGATTTGCAGAGAATATTATCATCGATTCATTTACGAAGTTTTGCTGGCTGTACCCGACCAAGTCCACAACGGCAAACGAAGGCATCACGAAGCTAAGCAGTCAAAGGGTAACATTCGGCAACCCAGCACTTATCATTTCAGATAGGGGTTCCGCTTTCACTGCCCAAGAATTTCTGAAGTACTGCGACAACGAAAAAATTAAACTGGTAAAGACAACGACGGGTTTACCATGAGTTAACGGACAAGTCGAAAGACTGAATGCAATTATTATTCGAGTGGAAGCGCGTATTCAAGACGGACGCAAAACGACGAAAAACGACGTAGAAGCAGATTTGTTTAAAATATTATACGTAAATTGTAATCTTTCCTAGACTTAAATCCTACATATATGAAATGATGAGTTTGGTGTTAGGCTGATCATTTTTGTTTTTGCAGAGCCCAACGGCACCTGCTTCCCTCTCCACATTTGCTGTCATTTGGTGGGTGCACGGAGGCGAGGCATCATCGCGCCTACGTCAAGGTGTTTGAGTTCAGATATAAGAATCCATCGAATTCCTCCATTTCCTGTTGACAAGGCCGCATTCAGCCTCACATCGGGGGGGTTGCGCGAACCCCACTTTGAAATTCAAATTCCTCAGACAACCTTCCTCTGTGTAAGAAGTGACATGTGGACGCATCATATGTAGCTTTAATAATTGCTATTAATTTGTTAAGAATGCCTCTCCTACGCAAGGCACGCCATATAAATTCCCGGTTGACACTGTCGAACGCCTTTTCAAAATCGATGAACAGCAGGTGAAGTGGTGATCGGTACTCAACACACTGCTCGATGATGATCTGCAAGGTGTTGATGTGGTCGACACAGGAGGATCCAGAGCGGAAATCTGCTTGTTCGGCGTCGAGTGTTTCTTCGAGGTGTTCTTTTATTCTTTCCAGGATGATTTTAGCTATTATCTTGGCCACAGCAGGGAGCACGCAGATACCTCTTCAGTTTTCGCTTTGCATTAGATTGCCCTTCTTAGGGAGCTTGACGATTATTCCCTTCTTCCACTCGTCCGGAAAATTCACGGCTTCCCATGTTCTCCCGACAAGTGGGAACAGTAGCTGGGCTAATGCCGCTGGCTCAGTTCCGCAAGCATGCCGTCAAGTCCTATCACCTTATTGGTCTTCAGTGTTTTGATCGCGGTAACAATCTCTTTCTTACTGGGGGTTGTGGTGCGAATTAGGGAATTTCTTTCAACGGACCCTTCAGCCTATCTTGGGTGCATATTGCTCCATATGCTCCTTCCATCCCTTCTGTTGATCCTCATACAACATTAGCAACGAACCGTCTAAGCCTTTCACTGGGTGTTGAGTAGAGCTTCGGCCACCTATAAGCTATTTGGTGATTTTGTAAACGGTTCTGTTGTCGCACCCCGCTGCTGCTTCTTCTGCTTGAGTGGCCAGCACATTGATGTGATTACGCTTGCCACGTCACACCCTACGCTGCATTTCTATCATCTTTATGCGAAAAGGGACTCTAGCTCGATCCTCCCTGCTGCTGAAGCTGCTGCAATTCGAACTCTTAGCTGTTTTCGTTCGTTGGTACTTCTCCAGGTATCCTCGGAAAGTCACTCCCTATGGCTTCCCTGCGATTGACCGACAATCCTTTCAGCAATTGATGCGAAAACAGCTTTCATCGCAGACCAATGGTCTTGGATGGTGGCGGGCAGTGAACTGCTGATTGTTTCCACTCCACGTGAGAGATGGTCCCATAGTCTTGGCGCACTGTGGAACTCTCAGTCGGTTTATGTTAAGCCTAGGTATTATTGTGTCGTTAGATTATCGAACCGCAGCAGTGCGTAATTGTACAACAGCCATTATAAGATGGTGATCTTGTACCAACCCCATGTCTGCTCCTTGTTTGTCTCGGATGCCGAGAAGACTGCTTCCAAGACGGCGACTGATGGCCAAATGGTCGATTTGGTTGGAGGTAGCTTGCTTGTCAGTGTACACCTAACTGATTTTATGGAAGGCCTTATGCGCAAACATGGTGCCACCTATGACACGACGGTTTGCATTGCAAAAGTCAACAAATCTATGGCCGTTGTCAGTGCAAAGTACTCTCGTCCGGAATCTGACCGTTAAAATCCTATCACCGTGCGGCTGCCAGGAGAGCCGCTGCGTGCTGTAGGTGTTTACAGCAGTCCAACTCCATATTCACGGTTGCCTCCAGTTGGTCTCCCGAAGTAGAGTAATACAGTGTTACGCGGTGGGGATTGGTATTTACCCGCATCTAACCATCTTATCTAATATGTTCAATTTATTTCGCATAAACTCATTCTCTAATTGATGGAATCTGGCATTCTGAGGTCTTTCACTCTGAGAGTCAAGGAGCGTCTTCACATTCCAGAATCTAATCTTAGTCCCGGTACGATGGTTGCTGGCCCAGGTTACCTAGTCTAGGTATAAGACCCTAGACAATTATTATTAGAGGGTGCCTGAATGTATCGGAAGTTTGGCTGTTGACGCGGCGTGAAGCCACTATTTTGGGGAAAAGACTGGTATACTTTTTTTTTTTTTATAATTGGATTATAACATTTATAGCAGTAAGCTGCATAACACATTTGTCAAATTAAGAAAAAAATAATGACTTTAAATAAAGAATTAGACTAATACTAAATTAAATATTATGCTAATTGCGCCGAAAAGGCAATGACATAGAAGGCTGATTCCTTCTTAGGGGGAGATCATGCGGGTGTAGCCTACGCCTTGTTTAGATACGGGTGAGGGAAGACGCCAGCGGACTTGGGTGCGATAAAAGTCTGTAGTGATAGCGGCAGCTGTGCGAATTAATCACCTCCATAACAATTGGCATGGCAAGATCCCTGTGCAGCGCGGTGTTGCGGACTTACCAAGGGGCGCCCGTAAGTCTTCTGAGAGCCTTGCTCTGACACGCCTCCACTCTTCTAGGCAGCAGTATTTTTTTTATATTTTTTTATATATTTTTTTATTTCCTTTATATTTAATTTTTCTGTTATTATTAGATCAACTTCAATTAAACTGTATATACAAAAATTAACAAAACAACTTAAATAATAAGTGTAGATATAATATTAAGAGAATCTGTTGTGGAGGTCGGCAGGGTGCGATCTTCTCAGCCGTCTCGCTACCCTAACTCCTCCAATTCTGCGTCGTTTTAGAAGGCGCCTTGCTAGTTTATTTGGATGATTTTTTAACCTCTCTATATATTTTGGCCTGACGATTTATCACATCGCCAATTTTCGGTATTTGTAAGTCGTTTTCAAGGTCCGCCGTTCGCATGAACCAAGCGGCACCAGTAAGCATTCGCAACGTCTTGGCCTGCAGTACTCTCACCTTCGTGATGTTTGACCTCGCTGCTATGACATACATCTGCAAACCGTATCGCCAAGCAGGAGTAATTATGGTTTTGTAAATGTTCACCTTATTTCCCAAGGACAATTTATTCCTGCTAGTTAAAAGCAAATGCAATTTACCAATCCTCTGTCTTAAGGATTTCGTGATACTTGAAATATGCGACTTGAAAGTTAGCCGCCTATCCAAATAAACGCCCAGGTATTTGTAACCTGAATGGTGTTCCTGGTTTCCTGTGAAAACTCCCGGAGAGAAATCCGGCCGTAAAGCGTACGTCACATTTGTTTTTGTTAATGCAAATGTTCCAACGTCGTGTCCAGTTTTCAAAAATATGCAGGTATTGCTGCAGTTAGTCCGTGGCTTCTTAAATGCACTTGTTTCTGACGAGGATGGCCGTATGTCTGCAAATGTGGCAATGATCAGATCCAGAGGATACTTCAGTGGTATTTCTGACCCAGTGGGCATGTCGTGCGTGAACAGGGTATAGAGTGTAGGCCCCAAAACGCTTCCCTGGGGGACACCTGCGCAAATCGCCTTGATGCTAGATTCCACACCATCCAGCACCACTAAAAAGGTCCTATTCTCAAGGTAGCTGCGCATAATTAACCATAGTTGAGACGGCAAGAGATTCTTGAGCTTACTGAGCAGCGCTTCGTGCCAAACTCGGTCGAAAGCCTGCTTTATGTCAAGATACGCTGCCACCACGTACTCCTTAGCCTCAAATCCTTCGAGAATAAAGTTAACCACCCTATTCAGCTGCTCTGGAGTTCCATGAGATTTACGAAAGCCAAATTGAAAGGAAGGAACTATTTGCTTTACCTTTTTTAAGTCCAGGATCTGTGTCAGCAAACAGCTACAGCTATTCTGCTACAGTGGGTATCAGGCTAATTGGCCTGTAGGAATCTAAGGTGTAAGGGCTCTTGCCGGCCCTATGAATCATGCAAATTCTCGCCTTCTTCCACTGTTTCGGCACATATCCCAATCTCAGCACTGAGTTAAAAATGAGGACGAGAAATAGTGTCCTTAAGTGCCTTAAGTGTGAAGTTGTCCAGTCTATCTTCACCTGGAGCCTTTTTAGTGTTCAACCCTTTAATATGTGCTGAGACTTCCTCGGCTGTAATGGGAGCAACCGGGTGGCATAATTGGCCGGCGCTTTCAAGTCTCATATGGATCTGGCGAACGCTGAGTTCTGAGCTGGTATCAAATGGCTGAAATCGAGCTTCCAATTCCTCGGCGAAAGCCTCGGCTCGCTCGCTTAAAGATCTAGCCCAGGATCCGTCAGCCTTCTTGATTGGAAATTTTGGGGTTACCTGTTGTTTATACCTTCTCGCCAACTTCCACAAGGAGTGCTTTATGGGGTCGTCGGGGGACACATTTGACAAAAACCTGTCAGTTTCTTCTTGTTTATGCAGCGTCAGCAGCTTTTTGACTCTATTCGACACTTGACGAAAAACCCTATCCACAATAGGGTCGCGGGTGCGACAAAACTGTCTCCTAAGTCTCCTCTTAATAAGCAGCAGTGCTTCAATAGCTGGGGGAAGTCCAGAACGCACTCTTGAGCCATGTGGTGGATTTAAAGAGGCGGCAATGAGAGCAGCTGAGTGCACCTTATTTAGAAAGATCGAGTGCGCGTCTTCAATGTCTTCGGGCATCAGGATTTCCAAGTTTAGATTTAGAGATTCATCCAGATCTCGGCGAAATGCAGCTAAGTCAGTTCCAGGTGGCAGCAGTCGTCCTTTTTTTGTTTTGATCTTCGGAGTGGAATCAAAATCAACCACAAAGGGGAGATGATCAGAGGAGAGTTGATACTCAGTCCTGATAGACAACTCGTCCGAACGCAGCCCATTATAAATGAAGAAATCAATAGCGCTGGGTGTGTGTCTTTGGGCCTACGGGAAATGGGTCGCTTGACCAGTTGCCAGGATTTCAGCTGTTGAGTTTTGCACAACTTCCTGTAAGCAGCTACCAGTTGTATACGCTCTAAAGTTACCCTGCTTGTGGCGTTAAAGTCTCCACCTATGAAAAACATTCTTCCTAGATTGCTTAAAAGATCTTCGAAGTCTACAGATGACCAATTAAGATGCGGAGGTAGATATAATGAAGAGACTATTAACTCGCCCCTACTGGTTGAAATCTGGATGGTGGCCATCTGTAATTTCGCCGTTCTCACTAGCTCTTGTAAAGAATAGCAGATATCTTGCTTAATAAGCAAAGCCGCTCCTCCTCTAGGCCTGTTGCTGGGATATTCTGCCTTGTGAATGTTGTAGACAGGTATAAAAATCTTGATTCCAGTTTGCAGCCATGTCTCATCTCTTCTGATGTTGTATGCAGCAGTAGTGCCCCAAATTTTTATTGCGTAGTGCCAAGCAGGGGTCACTACTTGCAGATAGATGAGCCTTTTATTAGCTAAAGATAACTTATTCGATGGGCGGAGAAGCCACCAAAGTTTCTTGAGCTTGGCAGCAGCGCGCTGTAACTACCTTCATGTGTGCACACCAGGTAAGACGCTTATCCAGGATCAGACCGAGATACCGGATTTGCTCAATTTGAAGAAGGATGCTTGTGTTGTAAGTCACAACCGGACAGACGCCTTGCCTTAATGTGAAGGTGCAGTGAGCTAATTTCTCAGAGTTTATGGCTATATTCCAGAGCCTGGCCCATGAGTGGAATCTATCCAGGTAGCTGGACAATTTCTCTGCAGCTTCGTTCAGAGAAACAGAGTTGGATATAACTGCCGTATCGTCTGCGTAAGTAGCAATAATCGAATGCTCATCTCTAGTTGTAGGCGTATCAGACGTATATAAGGAGTAGAGGACCGGTGCTAAGACACTCCCCTGCGGGACACCGGCTCTCATGTGCCTGATGGTGGAATTTTGTCTATTACCGCCACAGAGAGGGTTCGTCGTTGAAGAAAGCATCGCATTAATAAAAACTGTTTGCCAGGCAGGAGTAATTTAATTTATGCAGAAGTCCATCGATCCGTACCTTTTCGAATGCTTGTTTGACATCTAGGAAGACTGCAGAGGAATACTGTTTCGTCTCAAACGCAGTAAGTATGTGATTAACGACTCGATGCAGTTGCTCGGGAGTGCCATGCTCTGATCTAAATCCAAATTGGTGATCAGGAATGGTTTCTTGAACATCCCGTACTGCCAACAATCTACTCAATAATATTCTTTCAAAAATTTTGGAAAAAGTTGGATGCAGGCTTATGGGTCTATCTGATGTGACAGGGTTCTCCAGGGTTCTCTAAACCAGGTTTAGGTATCATGAATATCATTGCACACTTCCACTGTGTGGGAAAATGGCAGATCCGCAGCATGCTGTTGAACAGAAACGTCAAGAACAACACGCCCTTCCAAAGCAGGACTATCACCACCTTGTTGTCAATATGGTCATGTCCGGGGCTCTTCTTAGATTTCAGTCTCTGAATTTGAGTCACAACCTCTTCAGGGTTGACATGTTTAGTTGGACTGTGGTCTAATTTACATCTTGATAGGACTTCAGCTGTTTCCTCAACGTCTACAGGGTCAGCCAGGCTAAAAGGCGTGAACCGGCTCTCCAACTCATTAGCAAAAGGTTCTGCTTTCTCGGTCTCCGTACGCAGCCACTGGTTTAGAGGCCCACGGATTGGAGCATGTCTGTGAGGCTGTTGTTTAATGCACTTGGTGGCACGCCATATATTGAAGCCAAACTTTTTCATTGGATCCGCATTAGCCAACAGATTGTTGAAATGTTCCGATCGCACAGCGTGCATTACATTTCTCAGTTCTCGGGCAGCTCTCCTCCATGCAGCCTTGTCAAATTCATTCCGTGATCTCATATAGCGACGTCGTAGCCTGCGTTTATATCTCACCAACTCCAGAACCTCAGGGTTTAAGAGAGCCTGAGGAGGGTTGGGTGAACAAGGGAATTGGTATGAAGAGGCTAATTCGGCGGACTCATGAATGTTCTTGGTGAACAGGTCAACCGAATCATCTATATTCTTGTCCGAATTTATTTCCATATTGAGGTTGATCCTTTCGTTTAGACACTGATGAAAGACCGTTATGTTAGCGTGGGGAGGGAGCAGTCTGGACCGGCATACGATGCTATCTGGAATAAATCCAAATTCAATAAATAGTGGGATGTGGTCTGAGCTAAGGTCAGATGGCTCCGCAATGTCTAGCTGTTGGATGAATGCCATTGTATATAGCAAAGTCTACTGCGTCGGGCGACCTTGAGGAATCGTATGTGTAAAGGGTGGGTGCTCCGGTGGCGAGAACCTCTCTGGAAGAGTTTATTATACTCTTATGAAGTTGATTGCCTGTTGGGGTGGCAAGTCTGGACCCCCAAAGTCGATGTTTGGTGTTCCAATCCCCTCCGACTAAGAATTTAGGTCCGAGTTGATTGAAGAAAGTCTTGAACTGCTGCTCTGATATTTGGGGTCCTGGAGGGCAATAAATGGCTGCGATGACCAGGATGCCTTGAGTTGTGTGAATACTGACAGAGACACTTTGAATTGAGTCAGACCGAATGGTTTCCAGCGGATGGTGCCGTAGTGATGACCGGATGAGTAAAGCTACACCCCCTCGCATACGGTTATCATCCGGATGATTAGCAGAATAGATTTCATATCCTGAATTTTGAAGTATGTTCTAATGCAGAAATGCGTTTCGGAAATGAGCATTACATCAATAAGATTGACCGCCATGAACACTTCTAACTTATTTCTGTGATTAAGGACGCCGTCAGCGTTCCATATGGCGAGGTTCATGTGTGGTCTGCTCATTTTTTAGACAAGATGGCGGCGAGCATCTCCATCATCATCGTCTGCATCTCAATCAGGCCATGTAATTTCACGTTAAGACTGTCAAGGCGGGAGCCCAAAACCGACAGTTGGACGACCTGTGCAGGAGATGAGAATGATTGGGTATTATCTATGCTGAGCGAGGGATAATGATGACAATTCGATCCATTATTTCCAACAGGGTGAGGGAATGCGATTTGACGTTGACTTGATAACGAATGAGACTTTTGACGACTCTTAGGTAGAGATGTCTTGCTTGGTAACTGTTGTGACCCATAGTGAGGTTGAATAAGTAGTTTGACCGATTTTTGTTGTTGCTGACGTAGCTTCTGCTGCTCACGTAGGAGTTTCTGTTGTGCCGGTTGGTGATACACCGATTTCTTAAATACATCAGCATACGACACCCCGTCAACAATCTTGTTAGGCACAGAATTGTGGCCAGATATCTCATGGTGTTGAGAGGCGCTTGGTGCAGGGCGTCTTGCCGGGACTCACCATGTATTTAATGCAGCCTTTATAATTCGCAGTATGCTCCTCGCCGAAAAGTGAGCATTTAGGTGGCTTATCAAGTGTTTTGGTGCAAGAAGTTGTTGCGTAAGCTTCGCTATATTTGAAGCACTTAAATTGTTTGCGACAGTACCTCTTAGTATTCGAAAACTCCTGGCAGAGATGGCATTGAGGTACATCTTTGAAAGGATGAGGCTGCTTTTAACTATTTGACGGCAAAGCCTCGTTATATCATAAGCCCCTTTGTTGCTGGCGTTGGGCTCAAGGTCCACAAAAAACAGGTTGAGCGGATGACCATCAGCTCTGCTTTTTGGGTTGTGCACGTTGCGTACAGAATGACCTTTGTCGGCAAGTTCTCGTTTAATATTCTCGACGAGGGTTGAGTGGTGGAGGCCGCGAGTAACAATCCTGTATGCCCTTTCATCTTTTAAATGATACGAATGGAAAGCAATGTTTAGCAGCTCAAGATGCCGTATAATACTATGATAGGCGTCACTGGTGGAGGGCAGGATTTTCAGACCCTCTTTAGGAGATACCTTCAGCATGTATGATTCGGGTTCGGTCACAGTGTCAAAGTTGGCTAACAAACCGTTAATGGGTGGTGGCTTCGGAGATTTGTTATGAACCCTTGAATTAGCTCGATTATTTATAATAGGAGTATGAGTAGTGGTCTCAGGCCGACTGGTCGAAGCAGCGGTTTCATTGGCGTTTACAGTTTCCAGATAAGGTGGTTCGCTCTTATTGGTACACACTTCTTTAAAAGAAAGCTCCATGTCAGAAGAGTCAGAATCGCTACTAAGTGGTGCGAATCGTTTTGCATCCAGAAATTGTTTTCTGCTAACTTTTTGTGATGAATCGCCTCTTGACCATCCTTGTATTTTGTCCGAAAAACACGGCTCCGGTACCTGTTCCCATTCTAGAACCATCAGTGAAACCTGTGTTGCCACTGAATCTAGGGCCCGGATTACCGACTTTCCAGTCAGCTCTGTTTAGGAGGAGAGCCGTGAAGCGCCGGCCGAAGCGCAATTCCGTGCTGATATGGTCTGTTCTGGTACAGATTGAGATCCCAGAGATTACGCTAAGTATTTCCGAGTGACCAGTGCCTTTAAAAGGCATGCCAGATTTTATATCAATGTTCAGATCAATAGTTGTAGTTGACATTGTAATAAAAATATGTATGGAAGTGAGTCCAATGGTCGTCTCGATGGCAGCCGTCGGGCAGGTTCGCATGGCCCCGGCAATAGCGAGGCACGCAAGCCGCTGGAGCTTATCGCATTGCCGGATGGTTGTTGCCTGAAGCATCTTGTTCTACCATATAACCGCCTCTAAGCCCACATGGTTCTGGTGGCTTTGTTGAGTACTGTTTTAAGATGAGCATTTCAGTTCAGACGTTTATCCAGAGTTACCCCCTAGATATTTGACCTCATTGGATAGTTCAATTGCAGTACCGTTCAACCGACCTGGACCAATGTCAAGTTTGTACCTCTTTGAAAAGGGTACCAATAGAATTTTCTGTGGGTAAATGCAGAAACGCTCTCTGTTGGACCAGTTGTTGACGATTTGGAGGGCGGAGCACATTGCGTCCGAGATAGTTCGTTCGAATTTCTCCGACACAATAATGGCTAGGTCATCTGCGTAACTTACGATCTCATAGCCAAGTGAGCCCATCTTAGCCAAAAGATCGTCAATGACGAGGGACTAGAGTAGTGGGGAGAGAATTCTGCCTTGTGGACGACCCTTAATTGCTCTTATGCAAACGGTGGTATTGCCCAAAGAGGACGAAATTTCGCTCTGTTTTAGCATGTCATCTACCCAGGCTATTGTATGATTATCTATATTCCTATAGTCCAGTGCCTTAGCAATAGAATCATAGCCGGTGTTTTCGAAAGCTCCTTCCACGTCTAGGAATTCACACAATGCAACTTATTTCGACTGGAGTGTGGTTTCAATCTTACCGACGAGGTGATGAAGGGCAGCTTCGGTTGACTTGCCCTTCATGTAGGCAGTGAAGAAGAATAGTTTTTTCAAGCCTTTGCCTGATATGGAGCTCGAATAATCGCCTCATATTCTTTAAGGTGAAGGAAGTTAGACTTATTGGTCTATCTGATTTGGGTAGTTCCATAGGCCGATTGCCTTACTTGGAGATAAAAAGGACTCTCACTTTCCTCCATGACTGTGATGTGAAACTTGCCCTAAAGAGACCAATTAGTGGTGGGATAATTATGGCGAGTCAGTTTTGCATCAAAGGTGGAAAAATGCCATCACCGCCCGCCGCCTTAAATGGCTGGAATGAGGAGATAGCCCAGCGTAGCTTGTTTTCGTCAAAGATGACGCCAAAAAGACTTCTAGCCCGGCGTCCCAAGATCCATTCAGAGTTGGGTGGTTGCAGCGAATTTGAGGTGGTGATAGAACCAGGAAGGTGAACCTGAATTAGATACTCTAGGGTCTCTTGCCGACTGTTCGTAAAAATACCATCTTTTCTTAATAGCAAGCCTATGTCATTCGACGGGGCCTTGGCTAACACTTTTTGCAGACGGGCTGCTTCGGAAAGCGTTTTCAATTCTTCACAGTATCTGCGCCATGTCAAACGCTTGGCTCGTCTAATGTGTGTGTTATAATCGGTGAGCTCAACCTTATATTCGCACCACTGACCAGAGCGTTTAGCTCTGTTGAATAGATTCCTTACTATCTGTCTTTTAGTCGAGAGCACCTCATTCCACCACGAGACCTTACGTCTGCTATGCGTGGTGCGTTTTGTGTTGCTCTGCTTAAAGGGCTCTATGAGCACCTGATTGAGTTATTCAGCTGCATCGTCTAACTCGTATGAAGAGTTGATGCTGTGAACAAGAGTGCTGGTCTTAGCGTTCACCAATCTCCGATAAAGGTCCCAGTCCGTCTTCTTTGGGGGATAGATTGGAGACCAAAGTTGTGAGCTGTCGGGGATGTACAAACAAATGTGTATATGATCCGACAACGAGGCTTCCTCAGAGACATGCCAGTCCCATATGGACTGGCTTATGGCCCTTCTGGCAAAAGTGAGATCAAGTACCCCCTGCCAGGAAGCAGTTGGTTTGCACCCCGTCTGTTGGTTTCAAGTACCCCCCTGTTCCTGTTGTCTGCAGGGAAGTAGGCTGAAGCGAGGAGAATTTCCTGCACGCCTGTTGCCGTAGAAACCTCCACGATGGCCGCTGTAAGGTCTCTATGGATATGTCTTCCGAGCTTTGGTAAAGCAACTTACCTAATTGGGTCGCTAATCCTCGAACGAGGCCACTTGTCATCCAAGCCTCCTGGATTAGTGCGAGGGTGAATTTATTTTCGGCGAATAGTCTGCATACGGTGGCCGACGCCCCTATGGCATGATGCATATTCGCCTGAAGGACTTTAATTTTCATTTGGGTTCTTCTTTAGGAAGCGCGATACCAGGTCTCTGCGCTTTGGCGCTTTGAAGCGTGGCCCCTTGCCACGCACGCCCTTTGTAACTCCCTGCCCCAGCGAACCCGGGTTGGAAGCCGGGCTTGGCCTAGTGCCTGCCACCTTTCCGGATATTGTAGCTGAGGCAGAGAGTGATGAACCGCTCCGCGAGATCGATCGCGTGGCTTACGGTTTAGCCAGCTTAACATCCTGGCCAGCACAGGCAGCTGACTTTGACCAATAAGCCAATTGTAGTCGAGGTGGACCATGTTGCAGCCTCGATGGTTGACAACCCTGGGGTGGCGGGTGAAATCACAGGGAACACAGTTGTTGGCGTGATTTTTGTTTGCTTGGCTGTGGTGAAGAGTTCTAAACCTACCTCTTTCGGACCCGGCGCCGCTTCATCGGACGCAGCGTGGATTTCAGCAGCAGAGGGCACGCGCTCCACAGCAGCTGCAGCACTCCCTGCAGCTTCCAGTGTGGCGCCACCAAGCTGATGCTGATTGCAGTTGCCCTCCAACATCAACTTGATGTGGCCAAAGCGGTAGGCGATGATGTCCTTACGTGAGGCCAGGGGCTTGTAGGTGTCATCATCGGCAATGGCTAGGAGGTGCAATTGAGGCCATTTGCCGCACGGGAAGTGGTCTGCATCTACAAGTTCGATGTCCATAGAGCACTTCTCTTTAATACGAACCAGGTTGTTCCTCAAATATGTCACTGTGGACATCGTGGAGCAGGTTATCTGTAGCCAGCTGGTTCGGGGGTCACAACCCCCGAATTCTGGTTTAAAGGGTGTCATCCGGTTTTTCGATAAGAACTTCCAAGATAGCCTATTCCAGTAGTGCCATATGCTCAGCAGTAAGGGGTTTATTTGATGGATCAGTTGGATTAACCCAAGTTTGACGCTGCTTGCTAGCCGGTTGTATGAAGCTTTATCTGAATCCGCATTAGTCCGCTTGTGTTTCTTAGTATTGTTCAAAGAGGGCGATTGCTCCTCGTAGCGTGTTCTATTGATGACGCCTTTCTCGCCGCTTTTGGAATGCTCTAGGACCTTTGACCTAGAGTACCAACTGCTTAACGCGCGCTTGAAGCGCCTGCGCTCTTTGGTGGTTAGGCGGACAAAGGCTGGTCCTTTGTCCAAATGAAATTAGTGCAGTAGGGAATCTGCCTCCGTGGCGCCGGATTTTTGCGACGGAAGACTGGATGCAGACACCATTGTACGGTTTGACACCAAATCCGAGGACATAGAATTCTCCGACATGGTCGTCAAGCAGAAGTTTGTTGCCTCCGCCGAAAAAAACGGATGATGCATTTAGAGCTGCATCGCTCATTTAAGATTTCGTTGAGTGTCATATTAGTCCCACGAGCAATCGGGAAGAGAGGTCAGTTACTGCGGTAACTAAAAATATAACGCATACTTTTTGTGTATTTGCGCACTTCCTATTGTACATACGCACACTTTTACATGCGGTCATGTCTCTACCCATAAAATACTTCACAAAAGTGAGCACTTATCTACATTCCTCTCACGCGGAACGTTTGGAATGGGAAATATCTAATCTATTCGGATATTTCTTAAATCATCGTATGTGAGACTACCACCAGTATAGGTCACTAACACTATGGTGCATGCAGCAAGTATATGCAGGACCGTGTCTAGGCTACTTTAGGTGTTTTGCAACACGACTTACGACTTACGACTCATGCTGTTTAATTTTGACCCGTATTGAGCCTTTTATGTTTCACGACGATATTGTTGCATATATTCCTCTTGTTCATCCGTGCTTACTTGTGCAGCGAACATGGTCAAAAAGGAACGTTGGGAATGGGAAACTATCAAAACGATTTGAATATTGCTTCAATCATCGTATGTGAGAGCACCTCATGTATAGCTCACTAACACTATGAAAACATTTGAAGCTGCATTCAGGATCGTGTCTAGGCCGCATTAGCCATGTTACATTGTTTAACTTATACTATACTCGTAATTTTAATATATTATAGTTGTTGAGTTTGTCACGCCACCCCTGGTTAGCAACCGACCTGGTCAGTAGTGCAACACTATGGTTACGAGGAGGGGACTGGGCGATGCTGGAGCCTTCGTTAGCAGACTGGTGAAAAGGTAGAGAAAGTTTGGACCCGGTAGCGAGAGAGGAGTTGAGGACAGAAACCAAACAGAGACCTTTCGACCGTCTTGCCGAAATCGATCAAAACCCTCAGTCTTTGAAATAAAAATAAAAATAAATTGTATATATAAATGCATAAACTTAAGCTTTTATCTGTGAAGCCGAGAAGTATAAGCGAGTCGTGACCGTGAAAGTGAAAGAGAGGGCAATATGGAACGCCTACTCTTCAAAACAAAACACGTGCATTATATAAAAAAAATAAAATAAAATAAAAACATACATATTTACATAAGAACCACTCGTAGTGCGCGAAGAACAAAAATAAGCACACCAGCCTCGTACTCACGGCGCCGTCCTTGCCCGAGCCTCCTTGCACAAAAGGCGTGAACTTCATATGATGCGATATTCTCTATAACGTAGCGCGAGATTGTCAGGCGCTTGACATCATTTAAGTCATTTCACAAACTTATTTACTTTGCAGCAGTAACGCAAGACTCATCTCAAGCGAGCCGCTCCCTCCAAAGTCTCGGCAAAAAGATTTTAGCTTTACTAAAGACAGGACAAATAAGGACTTTATGATCAACTAAAGAAAAAAAAGAGAAAAAATTATTAGTCGCTGGATCCCAAACGAGACCAAGAGTCTTCGTAATGTCAGTTCCGTCATCAAAATTCAGAAAGGTTTCTCTATCCGTTTCAGGAATTTGCGACAGCACGGCTGCACTATTTATAGACCACCTCTTGAAGCTTGAAGTTGCCCTTACTGTGCAATTCGGTGGTTTGCTTCATAATCTCAGTGACCACTTCCTCTATGGAGCTGCTAAGATGAGATCATCCACATAGAAACAAATTCTGAGCCAAGCGAATACAATCCGGACTCGTCCATGACCTATTGATGTAGCGACCGTATGGCAAAAAATGAAGCTTGAGGTCGATATACTCTTCCATGAAACTGCAATACTGAGCCTTGAACTCTGGATTTCGTGACAACTGGCGTTCTAGATTTCGAAAACGGTACAAAGCCTGTTGTCTGATGGCTTGTGCTATCACTAACCACGCAGGCGGAACTAGACGCTACAAATGCCCTTCGGGATTCATTTAGCCTAGTGGGCTTTGCACTTATCTCCATGCTAGGTGCTTGGAATACCTTAGCGTACTCCATGGTCTCCATAGTACGGCAGCGTGTCTGTTGCTGACGTCTCCTCCCATCTAGTCGCGTTGTATTGTCCAATTTTGGCAACACTGCATGCGCCAAAATGCAGTTGGAGATTTTCTCGCTGGTGCCCATCGTCTGCAGAGCCCACAGATTCACCTTGTCCGTTAGCTCACGAATCCTCTCCGCCGAACCCGCCTCAATCATTTTCAGCCCAAGCATCTCTCTAACATGTGCCTTAAATATGAAACATTTTTTATGAATTCGACTTTTATGAAATCTTAAGGCAATTAGAATCATTTATTTCTAATGAGCGTACAGTCTCAAGCGCGGCACCCGTCAAGAATACGTGTAAATGCTGTAATTTTTAGATTTGAGGCATGTCTACTTCACGGCCAACAATCGACATAAACAGCGAGAAGAATTTTGTCCAACCTATGTAGGATCCGTCAAATTTAGGCAACTTTATTTCCGGTGAGTGAGACGTTGGTTTGGACACAATAAAAATTGACTGAGTTTCTTCTGATGCGCTGTGTTGTAGAGTCGAGCTGTGCACAGCGGTCATGCTGTGTTTGTGCATCTAAATGCGAAGGATTTCTCTAACACTCATGAGCTGCGAGTTGAAGTCCCTCCGCAGATGTCTGTCCATCTCAGCGAGCTACTCCAACGTGTCGTGCGTCGCATCAAATGAAGCTTGTATGCGATCGAGATCTTCGATATGCAATTTGATTGAAGCCTCATTTAGCTCGCGCACACTACCTTCGGTCACAGATGATTTATGCGTCATAAGTGGCCGAAAATCTAGGAATCCTTGTGTTTCTAGACTTGCAGTCGGTGAGCAATTTGTGTTTGTGCTGTACCATCCCCTTCCATTTTGTTTATATGCTTATGCGAGAGCCGCTCGGCAAAAAGTATTTAATACTCAACTGTATCAATTGCGTGACTTACAAACTGGCACGGGGCCTTGCATGAGATTATGCTTCACTCATACAAACCCTATAACAAGCAAAACTGTGCAGCGCTTGCTTTCGTTGTTGGGCAGGTAACGAACAAACGAATGTACACAAACTACGAACGTTTGAAAACAATGAGAGATTTGAGAAACAATAAAATTTACAAAGTTAACTTACTGATAATGATTTCCGCTATACGTTCTTTCAATGCCAGACTCAGAATGCAAGTGAGCGCCAACAGCAGACAAAAGAGAGAGAAATGGCAACATTGAACAGGAACAAACTGACAATAAAAGGATTGATATCACCAACTCGTTGCCATACGTCGGCAGACCTGAGGCGGCCTCAAGATATACATCTTAAATTATTATTATTACTTTATTTATATATTTTTTGAAACTGCAACAAAAAACTGAAATTTGCCATTTGAGAATACACACATAGCTATATTAACTTGTGTTGTTGTTCTGAAACTTGTGAAATGGTGAAGGTCCGCTGCCATACCCACATCAGCTGGTCACTTACGTGAGCATTATAAAAGCACACGCCCTACTAATCCGAGGTCAGTTGTCTCTAATTAATTTTTTTTTTGAGTGGAACTCCATTCAGGAAAAGGATACGGACATGAAATATTATAAAGTCCCTGTAATAAATTACTTGTAATTCCAAAAATATAAACTGTAATAAAAGTATATATTTTAATATAATAAGGGGTATTTAACCAAAGTTTGATCATGAGCGGCTAAGAAGCAACACCGGGTGAGGAAGCTTTGGTCGTGTACAGTAAGTATAGGGGTGACGAAAGTGAGTTTGTATCGTCACCTAGGTAGGGAGGGCACGTGGAACTGACTACAGCAATAGTCCCTAGATTGTTTTTACCTTGGTTCTTGACGGAAGTAGAGGAAGAGTGGAGGAAGTCGCGAATAACATTTTTTTTAAGGAAGGCGTTAGCCCTGCCACTTGAATCGGGTCAAGGACCGCCCTAACAACGTTGAGCTAGGCCGAAGAATACGGGTAGGCGAGACCCAGAGGGGCGGTGTTGCGCACGACGGTCATTTGGTATGGCAAATTTGCGGTTAAGCAGACCATGCAAAACGATAGTAAGGCCAAAGGAGGCGCCGTGTTCGTAACAAGTTATTTGCCCGTATTCTTGTTGGCGTTCTTGTTTTAAAACATATCAAAAATGACAATTTGATATTCCTTTTGGCACAAAGTAAATACCTAATAAATGAAAAATAAGTAAATGATAAAACTAAATTTGCAAAAATTAATGAAATAAAAATTTAAATAAATTAATAAATAAAGGAATGGAAGGGCTTGAAATTTAAACCAACTAATCTAAAGCCAGATCAAGAGGAGGAGGCGCCTCTAAGCAGATTCCACTGGAAAGAGCAAACTGCAAATAAGTCCAATAAGATGTGGGATTCTTTTTTTTTTTTTTTTTTTTTTTCAAAGAAGTAGATTTTTTTTTTTTAAATTAAATTATAACATTAAACGCAGTAAACTGCATAAAACATTTGTCGGATTTAAAAAATAATGACGTGACAATAAAAATAAAAAATTAGACTTATACTAACTTAATTAATTATAGAAGGCTGTATCCTTCTTAGAGGGAGATCATGTGGGTGCAGCCTCTTCAGTCTACGCCTTGTTGAGATACGGGTGAGGGAGAAAGCTAGAGGATTTGGGTGCGACAAAAGTCTGTAGTGATAGCGGCAGCTGTGAGAATTAATCACCTCCATAACAGTTGGCACGGCAAGATCCCTATGCAGCGTGGAGTTGCGGACGTACCAAGGGGCGCCCATAAATCTTCTGAGAGCCTTGCTCTGACACGCCTGCACTCTTCTGATGTTGTAGGCAGCAGTAGTGCCCCAAATTTGTATGGCGTAGCGCCAAGCAGGTGCCACTACTTGCAGATAGATGAGCCTTTTATTAGTTAAAGATAACTTATTCGATGGGCGGAGGAGCCACTCCAGTTTCTTGAGCTTTTGATAGCAGCGCGCTGTAACTACCTTAATGTGTGCACGCCAGGTAAGACGCTTATCCAGGATCAAACCGAGATACCGGATTTGCTCCATTTGCGGAATGATTCTTGTGTTGTAAGTCACAACCGGACAGACGCCTTGCCTTAAAGTGAAGGTACAGTGAGCTGATTTCTCAGAGTTTATGGCTATATTCCAACGCCTGGCCCATGAGTGGAATCTATCCAGGTAGCTGGACAATTTCTCCGCAGCTTCGTTCAGAGAGGCAGAGTTGAAAATAACTGCCGTATCGTCCGCGTAAGTAGCAATAATCGAATGCTCATCTCTAGTTGTAGGCATATCAGAGGTATATAAGGAGTAGAGGACCGGAGCTAAGACACTCCCCTGCGGGACACCGGCTCTCATGTGCCTGAAGGTGGAAATTTTGTCTCTTACCGCCACAGAGAAGGTTCGTCGTTGAAGAAAGCTTCGAATTAGTAAAAACTGTTTGCCAGGCAGGAGTAATTTTAATTTATGCAGAAGTCCATCGATCCATACCCTATCGAATGCTTGTTTGACATCTAGGAAGACTGCAGAGGAATACTGTTTCAACTCAAATGCAGTAAGTATGTGATTAACGACTCGATGCAGTTGTTCGGGAGTGCCATGCTGTGATCTAAATGATGTGGGATTCGGTGAATAAATTCAGGAGCTGACTGTTGACGAATAATTGGCGCCTAATATAAATTGTGAAAGTGGTGAAAATTTAAAAAAAAAAACGTGTGCTTCCGCTGATACCGGTAATGACGAAATACCCACAGTTTCAACAACTTAATAACAAATCCGCTGAAAAATAAAAGATTACAATAATGCGAAAGCAAACTGAATCCATTAAGGGGAATTTAAAATATGTTTCCCGTTACCAAAGAAAGAGGTTTGAAAGTGAGAGTAAAGCATTAAAATTTAAAGCCATTTTATGATTTTTTACTCAAAAAACGAAATTTTTTGCAAGAGTGCGAGAAATAAGACCCGTATTACACTTAGCAATTCAACTTTCAATTTCTCTCTCTCGCAACCGCTGTTTGAAGAGAAGAGAAGCGCGAGGCTACGATATACGAAATGTAGGTTGTTGACGATGGTGTACCATCAACACTCAACATTCTAACCCTTCATTTTGTGTTTGTTCGGATTTAACTCGTTCGTTTATCTTTTGTAAATTAAATTACGAAATAGGCAAAAGTAGCGTGGTCAAAGGAAGCTACTCAAATTTTACTAGAAAAAATGCAAGATTATGAATTATTATACAACAAGCAAAGTGCAAAGAAGATGTGAAGAACTGTCAAAAATGTTGAAAGCTACTGTAGATAGTGGAATAATTCAGATTAACACCAAAGAGGAATTAACGATTAGTTGAGAGAGTTGAATTACCTAATGGGTAGATGGGTATTATCTAACAATACAAATTATAGCAGAAGATGTGAAGAACTGTCAAAAATGTTGAAAGCTTCTGTAGATAGTGAATTAATTCAGATCAACACCAAAGAGGAATTAACGGTTAGTTGAGAGAGTTAAATTGCCTAATGGGTAGACGGGTATTATCTAACAACACAAATTATAGCAGCGCTCCAATTTTTCATTTGATTTTCGACACCTTGTCGGCGTCGACGACGACAGAGAAACGACTTTTAAAATGAGAACGCCAACGGCCTTCTGCCTGTTGTGTAACTATACTCTGTAAACACAGTTTTGTGTGTGAGCTAAAGCCTAACGAACGTAAACCCCCATCGTCTAGAATTATAAATTCTCAAAGTATAATAAAAAGAACAACGATTAAGAGATCAAAACAATACTGCAGAACCGTGATGTCGCCGTGTGTGAAGAAGGAAGTTCAGAAAATAGACACGGGGCAAAGATCTGCCCACGCAAAGTACTTCTCACCGCTACAAATTTTGAAAATAAATGTTAAAAAAAACTTTTCACTCTCAAGTTTTATTGTTATTATTTTATTTATTAATTTTATTTTTGCTTACCTATTGTTTATTTGATATATTCATAAATTTTGAAGGTTTTATAAATTTATAGAAAAAAAAAATTTTTTTTTATCTATTATTTTTTATTTTTTTAAAATTTTTAATTTAATTTTTATTTTTTTTTTTATTTTATTATTATTATTATTATTTTTTTTTTATATACTTCTTTTTCACTTATTTTTATTTCATTTATTCATTTTTTTCCCTATCTTATTTATCTTATTTTTTTATATTTTATTTAATATCTTTTATCTATACTTCGCGCAAAATGATTTGCTGTATTCGGGCTTGCACCAACAAGGACAACTTTAATAGTGATAAGCTTAGAGGTGTCTCTTGTTGGAAGTGCGATACCATCGCCCACCTTAATTGTGCTGGGTTGACTGGTCGCGACTATGACCGACTTTACGGTACTGTTAAACCTGCATGTGGTGGCATCAGGTGGTCGTGCCCCACCTGCTTCAATCGCCAGGGGGACTTCTCATTGATGTACCACCGTATGCGAATTAAATACCAAAAACTTAAGAAAATATTCACTGAGCTAGCCTCAGAGTTTGATGCTGGGTCAAAAATGTTTTTGGAGTACTCTTTCGACTTGACTCCAACGGCTAATGCAGTAAAACTGCCGCCATTATCCCCTCATAATCTTCCGCCTACCACAGCGCCACCTATTTCTTTTTCGTCTCCTCAACCCCCTTCTTCACAATCCCCTCTAACTTGTTCTACTTCTTCACAACTTTTACCCACTTACTCTTATGTACTTTAATCTACTTCTACCCAACCGCCCCATCCTACTTCAATTCCTTTAGCTCCCTCAACCATTACGCCCTCTACTATTTCTTCATCTGTCGCTTTTAAATTTCCATCCACTACTTGTTCGTCTTCCTCGATTCCTTGTCCTACTTCACTTCTGTGACTTCAACTTCAACTTCTCCAACTTGTTCTTCTTCTTCCCAACCTTTACCCAGTCACTCTTCTGTACTTTCTTCCATATCCACCCCATCGTCCGATCCCGCTCAAATTCCGGTAGCTCCGTCAACCACTATCCCATGTACTACTTCTTCATCTATCGCCTTTAACTTTCCCTCCACTACTTGTTTGACTTCCTCTATTCCATGTCTTACTACTGTGATTTCAGCTTCAATTTCTCCAACTTGTTCCCCTTCTTCCCAACTTTTACCCACTTATTCTTCTGTACTTTCTTCAATATCTAACCAATCATCCCATCCCGCTCCAATTTCAGTAGCTCCTTCTACCAATAACCCTTCTACTACCACTTCATCTGTCGTTTTCAACTTTCCCTCCACTAATTGTTCATCTTGCTCCACTCCCTGTCCTACTACTGTAACTTCTGCTTCACCTTCTACTAATGTCTCTAACTCCTCCCGTACTTTGTCTCACCCTAAGAGTTCTTCGCAGTCCAATACTGCCTCTACTCCAGTGCCATGTATTTTGAAGGTAAACATGTTTTTATTTCCAGGTTGGATAAGGAGACAACCTGTGACGACGTTTCACGCTATATATCATCAAAAGCATGCAACACTTCGAATATTAATATTCATAAGTTTAATTTTTCTAGCCCTAGAGAAGGCTCTTCTTTCAAGCTTTCAGTTGGTATTGAAGTATTTTCTGTCATTTGTGGCGCTAATTTCTGGCCTTCACATATGGTGGTCTATGACTTTATTCCTAAGAAAAAAACTAGGCTTTCGCAGGTAACCTTACCAGTCACTGCTTCAGTTTCATCTTCTGCTACTTCCACTACACTTTCAAAGTATTAGAAGGCTAGGCTAAAGTGTAAACTTTCTTCATTTTATCTTAGAAGTTTTTCTATCAGTTCTGTCATTATTGTTTTCGTTGAGACTTTGCTCCGCCGTGATTTTCTAAACTCTGAAATTTCCACCTCTACATTATTGGCTTAATTGAATTAATGCATAACTTACTTTCTAAACTTGTAATCTAAATTTTTGTTTGAATTGTCTATATCATTTTAGGTATTGAATTCTAAATTAAGTCTTAGATTTAGTTTAATATTGCATGTTTATTAGAGGCTGATGATGTTTTTATCTGCAGCCAAATATTTAGTACGTAGACATTAGCTTTTGGTATCGCATGTTCACCAAAGAACTTAGCAATTAACACCAGCTGAGCCTATGACTATATGACTGGGTGAATTTTGATGCCACTTGGGCCTGCCCCATGTGAGATCAGTGTGTGGTCATTGCGTACCTACTATGTCTATGTTAAAAAGAAATATAAATAAAAAAAAAAGACCATTATTGATTCAGATGAAGCTGATAATCTCGTCGAAGGCAGTGAGCAAATAGTGGAAAAAACAACTAAAGTGTATGCGTCGCCTTTAATGGTGATCAAATGTTCCGCTGATATCCTGCACAATTTGTGCAAATCAATTAGGAAGGTAATAATTGCAGTAAATATTCGATTAAACAAATTCCAATTTAAACTTCACCGCGAGGAAATAAGTGACTACGAAGCAGTTTGCCGTTCTCTAAAAGGCAAATTTGAGTTCTTCTCTTACGCAACTAAGAACGATAAGCCTTACAAAGCACTACTTCTGGGGCTGAAATCCATGGATATTGAGACTATTAAGGTTGAACTAATTAGGATGTGACTTCAGTTCATCGTGGTCAAACTTATTAAAAGATAAAGGCCAAACAATAGTATATTGGTATTGTATGTGCTATACTTCAGCAATATATCAAACACTCTTAGCGATCTGAAGAAAAACTATTCAGTGACCAGTTATGTTAAGGTAAAATGGAACCGACACCATTTTGTAAAATAGATGTGTCCAGCTGGTGGGATTTGCCGATGACATCGACATTATTAGCCGCACCAAACGATGATGTGACGCTTTTGGGGCTATTGAAAGAGAATTGGTTAAAGTAGGTCTTGCAGTAAATGTGGGTAAGACTAAGTTTTTTGATGTGCTCTAGCAGTATCTAGCGTCTTGATACTCATCTGAGTGCAGGTAACTATAGCTTTAAGTCTGTAAAGGAATTTATATAAATAGGCACCGCGGTGACGAACAACAACTTCAGCCTATAGATCAAACGAAGGGAGTACGCAACTGAATAGTAGAGCACTCTCTCAACAGACGAAAACTACACTTTACAAGATGCTCATTCTTCTAGTGCTTTTATATGGTGCGGAGGACTGTAAAGTAGCACAATCGGATGTAACCACTCTTGGAGTGTTCGAGAGAAAAGTTCTTCGGGAGATCTTTGGTCCTATTTGAGTTGACGGTAACTACCGTATTGCATGGAACGTTGGCAGGACCAGACGACGAAGCATTGGCAAGTCTTGGTATTACCAACTGGCGATGTCACGCGCAAAGCAGGGGCGCCTGGAGGCAAATTACTCATTAGGCTGAGATCCAATAAGGTTGTTATGGCCAACTAAGAAGAAGAAGAAAATGGGACTATCAAAAAAAGGAATGTGAACAAAATTACACAAAAATCGCCAAATATTCGGGCATTGTTCAAATCACTGTTGGGTCAAGACATATTGTTCTATCTGCGCGGATAATCATAAGACTACTGACTGCCTGGATAACGCAACCGTAAAACGGTTGATAGCGCCAACTGTAACTGTAACCATGAATCAAATTCTCCGGATTGTCCAAGCAGAGCTAATTACTTTAGTATTAAAGCATCTGTCCAGTGCAAACGCCCTAGACGGCTAACTAGAGTACCTGACAGGCCGCCACTGCTAAGTAACCCTGTAGTGTTTTCAAACCTACACGATAACGATCCACTTCGGGACAGTCATTCCTGGGCAAGCCCAAAAAATGTTACTTTAAAGAACCAAGACCTCTTTACGATTGAGGAAATTAAAAATTTGACCCTTGAATTAATAAAAAATTTTAGAGGTTGTAAATCTAACATACAACAATTTGAAATCATTACCTCTCTACTAATAGTGTCATGGAACGCCAGAGGCATTATTAAAAAAAAGACGAACTTTTCAATTTTCTTACCAAGAAACCAAATTAGAGGAAGACACTGCAAGAAGGGGAAACAGCTCTTGCTTCGATTAGCATCGGTCTCGTAGATAAAAACAGAGAGAACTTATTCATATAGAGGTTACATTTCTCTCTTAAAAAAATGGCCGGAGAGACTCTTCAGAAGCGATTAGAATCCGACACTGATTCTGTACATCAACATTATTGTTGGCTGTTCAAGTTATTCAGCGTAACATATTGCTGTTGCTTTGCTTGGGTTTGCATGAACAAATTGGGCGGGAGTATGATATTCAAAGAAAATAAATACACAAGAAAGACATAATAAAAACAAAGACAGTGTCTTCTTTCTTTGATTTTTTTAAAGTTCTTTAATTGCAAGGTGGGTCGAGAATATTAAGCAAATTCTGTGGAGTTTTCTTTAATTTATGAAATCGTTCTTTAACAAACGAAATCGAGCCATGGCTGCCTTGTATTTTGCCTATATTCATTTATATGAATGAAATGAAAATACCAGGCGGCCAGCAAAAAAGTAGGCATGATCACAAAGCAAAATCGTACAAAAATATTCCGGGTGATACTCACAATAAGAAACCAATACAATCTTATACACGCACTATACCTACATAACACACTCAAAATTATCACACTTTGCACGCAAGGTCGAAAAAGAAGACCAACACAACCTTATACACGCATTATACTTACACAACACACTCAAACTTATCACATTTCGAACGCAAGGGAGACAATAAAAACCAACACAATCCCATACACGTACCACACCTACACAACAAGGTCACCCACACAATGGCAAGTTTTGATTTTTTACTTCAACTTCTTGAAGACAATTTTCGGTTGTGGCACAAAACAAAATCCATTTCAATAGCAAGTACAGTGAATGCGCATTTATTGAGCAGCCAACATAACCCAAGTGAAATTTTTAACTATCGTCGAATTTGCATAGGTTGAACTTTTAGAAGTCGAATATCTCCATGACTCGAATTGAGTACGTTTATAGTGAAAAATCAATATAATATGTCTTCCATAACTCGAATATCCCCATAATTTGAACTTTTGTTATTCATTATGGTGATTCAAGATTTGGCAGTTGACTGTACGAGAAATACGCACAGTCCGCAAAGTTCGAGTCTCAGTCGCGCAAAGCAAATTTCGTCACTCTTACTTTGTGTTGTGTTCTTTCCTCTTCTTTCCTTGTGATCAGCAATGAAAAAAAAAACAGATGGTCTAGACTTTGTTGTTGCGTGAGCGTAGCAAAAAGAGGAACTTTTATTCCCGCACGCGCCCCACTTCACATCGTAGCCTCCAAGTCAATCTTCGCTTGTCAGGCCCCGAGCGCGTTTCGTTGTTGACTTCAAATTTGTGTGCACGCAAAAAGTATACATATTCAATCACGCAGGAATATCTCTTTTCTTTGTCTTCCCTTATGTTCGGCAAATAAGGAAAAAACAAATGTCACACGCTTTGTTGTTGGGCGAAGGCAAAATTTATTTCTTTCTTTCCTGTATTCGCAGTAGCGCAGGTGGCTTGATATCGTTTTCACATGAGACATTTGCAGTTGCTTGCTGTTTTTTCTGTTTGCCTGGTAGTCAAGGTAGAATTAGCTGTATTCAACTTGGGTTTTTCGATATATATAGCGCAAAATATACAATTTAAATCAATTTTACTTATTTATTTCTTTATTTCTAACAGCCCGAACGAATAATTTATTCGTTATTATTATAATTATTTATTCATTAAAAGTCCCACCAAAACCAATATAAGTAGGTGGTGGGAATTCCAATAACAAAAATCATGTTCCTCATTCATAAAAAAATCGCGACAAACCTATACATGTTCCTTTTTCGCTATCATATCATTCCCACAACAATATCAATATAATCAAAATAAAAATGGGTGAAGGCAATCAAAACAAACAAAACAAAGGTGATACACAGAAATTCCTTTACATTCTAATTCGCGCTAAGAACACAAAGTATTGGAAGACACTACAAGAAGGGGAAACATTGCTTGCTTCGATTTCACAAAAGTCACCCACATTCTAATATTTCTGTTTGCCTAGTTACTTCAGTTCAGTAGTTAGCGGCTGCGCTGCTACTTCGATGTTAATAGCAGAGAATTAATATATTCGCATAGGTTCTACTTATTTGAAAAAAGCTCAAAAAGCTTTTGAGAGAAATGTAACCTCTTTATCAAAGAGTATTAATTCATATAGAGTTCCCATTTCTCTCACGAGCTTTTGGAGCTTTTTCCAAATCTTAAAAAGACATTGGCTTATGTTATTTGTCTGCTATTAACATCGAAGTAGCAGCGCAGGTCGCTGTGTAGCAAACTCATGGTGCTAACTACTGAACTGAAGTAATCAGGCAAACAGAAATTTTAGAAGGTGGGTGGGTGTCTGTTGTGAAATCGAAGCAAGCGCTATTTCCCCTTCTTGGTGTGTCTTCCTACATTTTGTGTTATTAGGGCGAATTAGCATGAAAATGAATTTCTGTATATCACCTTTGTTTCGTTTGTTTTGATTGCCGTCACCCATTTTTATTTTGATTGTATTGATATTGTTGTGGGAATGATATGATAGCGAAAAGGAACATGTATAGGTTTGGCGCGATTTTTTTATGAATGAGGAACATGATTTTTGTTATTGCAATTCCCACCACAATAAATAATTATAATAATAACGAATAAATTATTCGTTCGGGCTGTTAGAAATAAAGAAACAAATAATGACTCAATAAATAAGTAAAATTGATTTAAAATGTATATTTTGCGCTAGGTATGGCCAAACATCCAAGTTGAATACAGCTAATTCTACCTTGACTACCAGACAAACAGAAAAAACAGCAAGCAACTGCAAGTGTCCCATGTGAAAACGATACGCAAATTTGAAGTCAAAACGAAACGCGCTCGGGGCCTGACAAGCAAAGATTGACTTGTTGGTTACGATGTGAAGTGGGGTGCGTGTGGGAATAAAAATTCCTCCTTTTTGCTACGCTCACGCAACAACAAAGTCTAGACCATTTGTCTCTTTCTTCATTGACGATCGGGGAAAGAACACAACACAAAGTAAGGGTGACGAAATTTGCTTTGCGCGACTGAGACTAGAACTTCGCGGACTGTGCGCATTGCTCGACTGTACGAGCAATACAGTCAAAATGCCAAATCTTGAATCACCATAATGCATAACAAAATTTCAAATTATGGGGATATTCCAGTTATGTAAGACATATTATATTGATTTTTCACGATAAACGTACTCAATTCGAGTCATGGAGATATTCGGCTTATAAAAGTTCGACCAATGGAAATTCGACGATAGTTAAAAATTTCACTTGGGTTTCTTTGGCTTTTCAATAAATGCGCATTCACTGTACTTGCTCTTGAAATGGATTTCGTTTTCTGCCACAACCGAAAATTGTTTTCAAGAAGTTGAAGTCAAAAATCAAAACTTGCCATTGTGTGGGTGACCTTGTTGTGTAGGTGTGGTACGTGTATGGGATTGTGTTGGTTTTTATTGTCTCCCTTGCGTGCGAAATGTGAAAAGTTTGAGTGTGTTGTGTAAGTATAGTGTGTGTATAAGGTTGTGTTGGTCTTCTTTTTCTACCTTGCGTACAAAGTGTGATAATTTTGAGTGTGTTATGTAGGTATAGTGCGTGTATAAGATTGTATTGGTTTCTTATTGTGTGTAGCACTGGGAATATTTTTGTACGATTTTGCTTTGTGATCATGCCTACTTTTTTTGCTGGCCGCCTGGTATTTTCATTTCGTTCATATAAATGAATATAGGCAAAATACAAGGCAGCCATGGCTCGATTTCGTTTGTTAAAGAACGATTTCATAAATTAAAGAAAACTCCACACAATTTGCCTAATATTCTCGAACACCTTGCAAATAAAAAACTTTGAAAAAAAAAATCAAAGAAAGAAGACAGTGTCTCTGATTTTTGTTTTTATTATGTCTTTCTTGTGTTTTTATAATTTTGTTATCATTCAATATTTTCCCCTTTTACGGCAGTCCGTCCATTTGCTTGTTTAGCTTAAGCAAACCAACAGAATATTTTACGCCACATAGTTGAACAGACAAGGAATCTGTACAACTGCTTAAAATTTAACATAAGCCAATCGTTTCTTAAAAGTCTCTCCGGCAATTTTTTTAAGGGAGAAATGGGAACTCTATATGAATAAGTTCTCTCTGCTCTATATAAATGAATACTCTTTGGTGAGCGGCCTGCGCTGCTACTTCGATGATAATAGCAGACAAATAACATAAGCCAATGTCTTCTTATTATTTGAAAAAAGCTCAAAAAGCTCGTAAGAGAAATAAGCACTCTATATGAATTAATACTCTTTGCACCCAAATGTCTTAAAGCTAATACATATCTAATGAAAGGCTTAGGAGGCAATACAGACCACCAAGAAATTCTTAACGAATTATGCACACATGAAAACGAAAACCTCAAAATATGAAATGTAAAGCAATTTACAACAAAAAAGTCTGTTCAAGAAAATATAAAACTACCAATTTTCATGGTACAAATTTAATGAATTTAACAAATAAACAAATAAATGAATTTACTAAAACATATTAACAACATCCAAACCACCACATTAAATGGAAAGCTCTTCGAAGACCTGAAATAGCCCAGTGTATAAACTGCCAAAGCTTTTTTCACAGCGCGGCTAACTGTCATTTAACACCTAGATGAGCCAAATGCAGCAATCCGCACAAAAGCTCAGATTATCCTCTGGGATCCAAGGCGCTCATCGCGAGGTAAAAGCTCTTCTGCGTCTTGTGCAAAAAAGCTGGTCATCCTGCATCATATAAAGGTTGTGAACAGAGAGAACTTATTCATATAGAGGTTACATTTCTCTCTTAAAAAAATGGCCGGAGAGACTCTTCAGACACGATTAGAATCCGACACTGATTCTGTACATCAACATTATTGTTGGCTGTTCAACTTATTCAGCGTAACATATTGCTGTTGGTTTGCTTGGGTTTGCATAAACAAATTGGGCGGGAGTATGATATTCAAAGAAAATAAATACACAAGAAAGACATAATAAAAACAAAAATCAAAAACACTTTCTTCTTTCTTTGATTTTTTCGTTCAATGTTTTTTATTTGCAATGTTCGAGAATAATAAGCAAATTGTGTGGAGTTCGCAAAGGAGACACAGAAAACCAACACAATCTCATACACGTAGCACACCTATACAACAAGGTTACCCACACAATGGCAAGTTTTGATTTTTGACTTCAACTTCTTGATGACAATTTTCGGTTGTGGCAGAAATCAAAATCCATTTCAAGAGCAAGCACAGTGAATGGGGATTTATTGAACAGCCAAAGAAACCCAAGTGGAATTTCTAACTACCGTCGAGTTTTCATAGGTCAAACTTTTATAAGTCGAATATCTCCATGACTCGAATTGAGTGCGTTTATAGCGAAAAATCAATAGAATATGATTTCCATAACTCGAATATCCCCATAATTTGAAATTTTGTTATGCATTATGGTGATTCAAGATTTGGCAGTTGACTGTACGAGCAATACGCACAGTCCGCGAAGTTCGAGTCTCAGTCGCGCAAAGCAAATTTCGTCACCCTTACTTTGTGTTGTGTTCTTTCCTCCTCTTTCCTTGTGATCGGCAGTGAAGAAAAAAACAAAAAACAAACAAAAAAACAAAAATCTAGACTTTGTTGTTGCGTGATCGTAGCAAAAAGGAGGAATTTTTATTCCCGCACGCGCCCCACTTCACAACACAGTCCACAAGTCAATTTTCGATTGTGGTACCAAATTTGTCACAGGTCAGGACTCGAACGCGTTTCGTTATTCAGTTTAAATTTGGGTGCACGCTAAAAGTATACATATTCACTCACGCAGGAATATCTCTTTTCTTTGTCTTCCCTTATGTTCGGCAAATAAGGAAAAAACAAATGTCACACGCTTTGTTGTTGCGTGGTCAAAGGCGAAATGTATTGTTTGTCTGTTTTCGCAGTAGCGCAGCTGGTTTGATATCGTTTTCACATGGGACACTTGCAGTTGCTTGATGTTTTTTCTGTTTGCTAGTCAAGGTAGAATTAGCTATATTCAACTTCGAGTTTTATATACATATATACATAGCGCAAAAATAGGTATAATAAGGAAGGCGGATATTACAAGAACAAATATAATGTCCCCCATTCATCAAAAGTCCCGCCAAAACCAATACATGTGGGTGGTGGGAAATGCAATAGCAAAAATCATGTTCCTCATTCATTAAAAAATCGCGCCAAACCAATATATGTTCCTTTTTCGCTATCATTCCCACAACAATATCAATACATCAAAATACATATGGGTGACGGCAATCAAAACAAACAAAACAAAGGTGACAGACAGAAATTCCGTTCATGCAAATTCGCGCCAAATACACAAAATTGATCATGATACAGTCCGACGGGGAACAGCACTTGCTTCGATTTCGCAACAGGCACCCGTATTTAAATTTCTGTTTGCCTGGTTACTTTGAGTGCAATACAATGTTTTCGTATAATAAAAGAAACAAAACGCCATCATAAAAATTTGTTGTTTACATCTATTCTTGCCAACTAAATGTATAATAAGCGTAAAGAATAGCATATTGATGAATAAACCAAAGAACGATAATTTCAAAGGGGTCAAGTCAGTCAATAAAAAATACGCGCGTTAGCAGAATGACGTTGCTAAACAGCGGCTGCGCTGCTACTTCGATGTTAATAACAGAGAAGTAAAATATTCCCATAGGTTCTATTTATTTGAAAAAAGCTCAAAAAGCTTTTGAATGAAATGTAACCTCTATATAAATGAATACTCTTTGGTTGTGAACGTTATAAAGAACTTATACTTAAAATAAGAGCTAAAAAAACATTGTAACAAATATAAAAACTAGCCCTTCACAGTTTGTAAATCCTTATATAAGTTACTCACAAATAATTAGAGATAATTTACAGCCTACTACTAAGAATACTTCGAATCAATCCACTTCAAACACAACTCTCCACCTATTAAATAATGCAATACAAGCTCTTTGCTTGCAAGTAGCAAACTTAGAAAATCAACTTAAAGAACAAGGACATCGACTGGATACAGTCTCTGGTATATTTGACTCAGTATGAACCCTAATTTAATAAACAACAGAATATCTCCTATAACATTAAACATCATATCCCTTAATGTTAACTCCCTTATAAACTTGAGTAGAAGATTGGAACTTAACAAATTTCTTATTGATAACTGTCCTGACCTATTATTACTAAATGAAACTAAATTGAACCCAAAACATAACATTAAATTTGAAGGATACACTCTTATCCGAAATGATAGATCGGTGGCGAAAAGAGGGGGAGGAACAGCGATACTAATAAAAGAAAATATAAACTTCTTTAAATATTTAAACAGAAAAATTTACCTCTCACTTACTTAGAAACTAGTATCATTAAAATAAACATGAATTCAAACTGCTCCATGTATTTAATTGCCGCATATTATCCGGCAGGCAATAATAATGACTTATTCAAAACATAAATTAATATTTTGACACTGAATTTGCAAAATCCAATGCACTTTTATATTCTATCCGGTGATCTTAACAGTAAACACACAAATTGGGGTAAGCCCTGTAACAACACCAAGAGGTCCGCCTTGAGAGATTGGTTAAATACGAATTCCATGATGTATAGAACAGCATTATATGCTTCAGTTACCCCATCTTACCCAAAAGCAATGCCATTTCTGGACATATGCATTCCTGATAATAGAATTAAGATCCACTCAAACTCCTCGGACACAATTATTTACTTAAAATGTTTAGACTACGATAGCGACAACCAGGACATCCAGTCTGTATGAAATAATACATTTCACACCAACCTACTTTCTAGACTACAAACGGACCAATTGGAAAAAATTTAAGAATATCCTAAATCGTTTATATGAACAGAATTGCCCAACACCAAACAATAGGAACTTAAACAATTTCGAAATAGATAATCACCATAGACAAAAATGTGCCTAAAAATCTCAACTGTAATTCAATTAAAACTCTAGTCAATAACCCCATAACCAGACTATTATTAAACGAAAAAAATAAGTACCTAACGTTAATCAAAACACACTATAGGCTTGAATTCCAACTCTCTGACACTATGTTGATGTTAGCTAAAACCAAACTTAAGCTTATTAAGAAAATGATAAATGACAACGTGAAAAACTACGTTAATGAAAAAATGCAACAAAAAATCTCATACATATGTAAAAAGAACCCTGCTAAATTTTCACTTATTAAAAAGACTTTCAATAGAAAGGATCCAAACACGTTAAGTCAACTAAATGTCCCGCCTAACTTAACGAATTAATTCATTTTTCAGGATTAAACCCGAATGATTTGGAAAGAGATGTACGTTCAAATTTTACTATTAGAAATAATAGCGACATATTGAATATAGTAGGTCGACATTTTGAATTGATACATGCCACTAAACAAAAGGATCCAAACAATGAAGTTCACAGCCTTGTGAGTAATGCCATTAACCAGTTTTCATTAATAAAAACAAGTTATGAGGGCTTAAATATAAGAGTTACATCATTTCACGAGGACAAAAGAGCAGACAACGTAAGCGAGCATCAAACTGACAACTGCTTTATCCAAAAACACGACCTTATCTCAATTTTAGCTAAACTTAAAAATAAATTATCATCTGGCCTTGACCAAATTCCTAACATAGTACTTAAAAACCTTTCTTTAGAATTTGTAATGGACTTCTGTACTCTATTCAATAACATGCTAAATAACGCATACTTCCCAAATCAATGGAAAACAGTGAAATTAGTCATTATTCCTAAAAAGAAAAAGACAAATACAATATTAAAAACCTTCGTCCAATCAATATGCTTCCTAACATAAGAAAAATCTTCGAAATAATTATAAGTTCCAATATAAATAAAACTATTGAGAAAAACAACCTAGTTAGTCATAAACAATTCGGATTCAAATTTCAACATTCAACTATACACACCATTAACCTATTAGTATCTGACATCAATTGGAATTGGAATAAAAAATTTGTAACGGGAGCCTGTTTCATTGACTTAGAGAAAGCTTTTGACAAAGTCTGGATTCCAGGTTTAATTGTCAAGCTAATGAGTTACAAGTTCCCATTACATAGCACTATCTTAATCTACAACATGTTGTCTGGCAAAAAATTCAAAGTTAATATTAATAACGCATTAAGCGAGCAAACATTCAGCATAAAAAACGGTTTACAGCAAGGTACTGTAAATGCCTCAACACTCTTTAATCTCTACTTATTAGGCCTCATGGATAAAATTGAAAATATCATTGCTTTTGCAGACGACTTAGTGATCTACCACTCAGATGCAATAGTGAACAATATAAACACTTAACTTCAAAATAAAATCATGATAGTTACTAAATATGCTCTAAACTGGCATCTGAAAATAAATGTAAACAAATGTGAAAGTATCTTGTTTCGCCCGCCCATAAAGAAATGTAATAGTAACATTAAAAAAAACTGGAGACATTTTGCAATAACTATAATAATGAAAACATTTCGCAAACCAATTCTGTCAAATATCTAGGTGTTATTCTGAATAAATGTTTGTACTTTAACCATCATGTCTTTATCCGGTAATTCAGCAGCTATTATACTGTCAATTTCATCAGGTTGTAGCCAGCAAAAACAATATATGACAGTGTGGTAAGCCGCGTTTTTTAAATTCTACAGTAAGCATGTAGCATTTGACCTTACCAAATATCTCATCTTTTAAGAATAACTTGATAATTTTCTTCATCTTTAAATGGAATAACCTGGAAATTATATCTTGACAATTAAATGACCGGTGACCAGGTAATAACTTTTCTTTGGTCTGTGGCCATTTCAGATTGCAAGTAAAAGTTACAAATAGATCGGGTCTTCCGTAATTACGGACGTACGTTATAGCATATTTTTTCTTGCTATATAGCGCGGATATCTCGTGAAACTTGAAGGCAAGATGATGTGTTGTACAATATTTTATAGTAGCATACCTTCTATATTTTATATTAGCCTATCTTAAATGTATAAATTAAACGTTTTTATTATTTGTTTTATAAATAAATTGTTTTATTTATTATTCAGATCAGCGCTATGCGCTTTGCTTGAGTGTAGTTATACAACTAACTGCTTAAAAGCTAACGAAACCTCGGTAGCGAGCACGTACAGTGCTTTGTCAGGTTGCATAGGCACGTGGAGATTTGGACAACGAAGGAGTTTCATGTTACCGCTGATAGCAGATAAAGTGCAGACTTATTGTCAGCAAATAATGTGGGAACGGGAATACTGTGGGAATTGCAAGGTTGCAGAAAAGGTAAAGTGCAATGAACTTAATATGCTCATGTAGTGGCGAGTGTTAACTCCTCCCTCCGAAATTCCAATCGTCCCCGATTGGTTCAAAAATAGGGAATGTCGTTAAGACTTTTGTGCTTTATGATATTTTTCAGGGGCACTTGTTGAGGTTCTGTGTGTTGAATTATTATCTTAGAACCAGAGTTACCTTTCCTCTTTTTTAGAATAATGACTATTATCATTATTATTGTGGCTGAAAAATCAAAACCAACATGCTGGATTTTACCAACAAGTCCAGAGAGCTTATTTTTTTGATGTTTTCTACATTAAGCTCTTGCATAAATACGAACGACAGCACTTTTTACAAATCCGAATTGGATGTTGCGTGCTGAATTAATGGGGGAAGAAGTTTGACGCTAATGGTTTAGTAATTAGTGTAGCTTACATTATTTAATTTAATTGTTTCGTTGACAAATTTTATAAAGAATGATCCATTTAAGTTTTTTGTATTTTCTCTTATTGTTATATTTCCATGAAAATTATTCAATAATATTATTCCGTTTATAATTTCATCGATATTTTTTACATGTTCTGTATTTGTAATAAGACAATGATACGATTTGTTTTCTAAAAGGTTTACAATACAATTATCATTTTGGATTTACTTTATCTAATTCTGTTTACAAATTCTTTTTTCATTTATTTTCATACAATATTCTTCTAAGCCATAGTAGTTTTAATTACATTTGAAAATATTTTCGTATCTTAATTTTAAAATGTTATAATTTTTTATTATTGGTTTTACCTTTATAAACTTGAATATTTCATTTCCAGTTATTGGTGCATTAATCACATAAATCAAGCAATTGTTTTTTTGAGCTATTTTAATATCGATAAAATTTAAATCTTCTTCTATAGAATTAAATAATAGATTTTCTTTAATAAAAAATTCATTTATCTCTTGGGTTTCTTTGTTCGATAGCAAAAATTAATTTATTATATTAGCTTTCATTAGGTGTAATATTATAAATTTCCTCTTTTATTATATCAATTGTAAATTTATATTGTAGAATTAATTCTACAATATAAAAACCTTCTATGATATTCTTTTGATAATTCTTTGTTGATTATTGTTCCCTATTATGTCTTGAAATTTATTATTGATGGCTACTAAGTCATCGTGATCAGGATTACCTGCGACCCATTTCCAAGCTGAGCCGATGAAATCGAGAGAACGTTTATTTCTTTGTTTAGGCAAAACGTTATTGAGAGTGAGTATTGTGTTAAGGATTTCTTCTTGGATGGATGGGTATAATGGATGTGAAGGGGAATTTGATTAGTAGCTTATTCTGTCTTTGTTTATTCCTTTCCCTGACTCTGTGGTGACTGTTGAATACTTGTTTTCTCTTACTATTTCTTCTTTATAACGCTTTGAAAGTTTGGTTCCTAATCTCTTATTTTGCTTTACATAATTTTAATGCCGGTTTCATAACTAATAATTTCCTGCCTATTTTTAATCTGACAAAACTTTGTTCCTATTTTTCCTTTAATTTCCTAAAAATTTCTTTCCTGATTTCTTCTAGACTATTGGGAAATATCGGTACTCCGAAGTAGAATATGATTTCCCTTGGAGGTTTTTTTTATGTTTACTGTACTCTTACCCTCTATTGTCAGAGTAACTGCAAATTTTAAGAATTTATCTATTGCTGTGATAATAGTTTGTCCATTACTTCAAAATATATTGATGTGGACTATTTCCTTGGCAACTTTACATAACTTTGTTATGCCTTTTAATTTTTTTGCCATTGCGGGAAAATAATATTTTCTTTATGCGCAGTTATGTGTCTCTGTAATGTTGGTCTGAAGGTGTTGCTAACGTCTTCTACTAACTGATGTGTAAATCGAATCTTATAATTGGCAAAATTAAGGGATGAATTTTCTGTATTTTAAGCATAATGGAACCATAGTTCCTTCCAGTAGACCTTATAGCGTTAATAATGGCCGGATTAAGGTGTTTTTTCAAAATCATTTTGAGTAAATCTTCGGAAAATTCCCTTTCCATTATCGTGTGCCTGTGGTATATTAGAAAAACTATTTGAAAGTTATATGAAGTAGTGGAACTTTCGGATAAAAGTATGAGATTCTCGGGGGAACTGTCGCTACTATGTACGGAGGCCGTTAATGAATTTTTATTGGCTTTTGGTGGTATAGAAAGTAAATCTGCTACCACGTTAGTACATCCCGGTTTGTAGAGTAATTCGTGGTTATATTCTTCGAACTGCGCTTTCTATCTTTTCATTTTAGCGTTTGTGTTTTTATTGCTAAGAGCAAAGGTTAACGGTTGGTGATCAGTGGAGACATTTACTTTTTTAGATGGGAAACATTTTAGGGCCTGTAATGCCCAAATTATCGCAAGCATCTCTTTCTCCTTTGCCGCAGATCGGTTTGCCGCCTTGTGAAAGAACGGCCCCTAAAGCGTAGTTTGAAGCATCGGTGATAAGATCGAAGGCTTTGTCGAAATCTGGGTAGTGCAACATAATATTGTCCGATACCAAACAATCTTTTAATTGTTTAAAAGCTTCGATTTGTTGTGCTGTTATGTTGAGGCGTGTCTTTTTAGACAAGTTCTTGTGTTATTTTGCCAATTCTCCTCGAAGTATCTCCGTTAGAGGCTTTGCAATCTGCGCATACGCTTTTATAAATCTGCGGTAGTGTCCAGTCATTCGTAAAAAGGATCTCAGATCATGGACAGTTTTGGACCGTGGAAAGTTATTTATGGCTTCGACTTTTTTGGATTAGTACGAATGCCAATCTTTCCCACTATAATACCGAGAAATTCGGTCTTTTCCTTAATAAATACACACTTATCGAATTGTACCTTAAGATTTGCTCTCTCGAGTTTGTTAAAAATAATCTTTAAGTTTTGAAAATGCTCGTCTCTTGTTTTGCTAAAACAATTATGTCTTCGATATAGACGTAGCAACGTACACCGATATGTTCTCTAAGAATATCATCAAGAGCGCGTTGGAAAATAGTTGGAGCACTTCATAGGCCGAAAAAGCAATCGGTAAATTCGAATTTTCCATTTATAATGGAGAAAGCAGTTTTTTTAAATGTCTGCTTCATTGAAAGTAATTTGATGGAAACCACTCTTAAGATCGATTGTAGAGACGAACTTGTTCGATCCTAAGTTTGAAATGATAGTGGTTATATAACTAATGGGGTATTTATCGGGTATGGTGTCTTCATTCAATTTACGATAGTCAATTACCATATGAAATTTAGATAACCGAGAAGCATCCTGCTTCTTTGGTACTATTCATACCGGAGAATTACAAGGTGATTTCGATGGACGAATAATGCCATCCCTTAACAATTCTTCAACTTGCCTATCTATTTATTTTTTAGAGGCATAGGGTACGGGGATCTTTTAGAGAATATGGGCCTATCGCTCTTAGTTCTGATTTCAGCATTTACGTTGGTGACATACGTCAGCTTTTTATCAGGCTCGGAAAACAAAGTGCGGCAGGAGGAAACTAATTGTGTTAACTTACCCCTGTCCTCTTGACTAAGATAGTCTAATCTTAAGGTAGTGTGCCCAATCGAATTAATTGGTAGCTGTTGTGATGGGTATTTACATTTGTTAAGGAGTGTGAAATAATTTTCTTTTGTAAAAATTACCGCGTTAAATTCTTTTTGTGTGTCGCTTCCTATAATATTGTTAAACTAAGTAGAATATGGAATTTCAATTTTCCTATTTCATTACTAAAAATATCTATGTAAGCATGGTGTGTAATTTGGACTTGAGCAACAACTGAGTTTGCAAAAATACTACTACTACTATGTTCTGTAACCCCTTGTGGGTCCTAGGGCCTCTACAATACCTACGCGCCATCGAGTGCGGTTTCTGGAAATGTGCCTTAGCTCTCCCAAACCTTTTCCGAGTTGCCGTGCTTCCTTCTCAACTGTTCTGCTCCACGTACTCCTAGGACCGCCGCACATGCTGCCATCCTGAGTAAGCGGGTTCCATTGCATCGCGTGGTTAGCTATGGATATGTCACCCTTTCAGAGTGTGCGAGCAATCCACTGTTACTTTCGCTGTCGTATGGTTGTGCCTATAGGTTCATGGTCCGTTCTCTTATTAAGCTGTTGGTTCGAGTTACGGCTTAGCCACAATATCTTTAAGATATAGCGTAGGCACCTATTGACAAACGTTTGCAGCCACCCTCTTCCATATAGAAGCACGGATTCAACGTTGGAATGGAATAATCGTAGCTTGGTGTTTAAGCTAATCGCATTACTTCGCCAAACTGTGAATAGCATCCCAAACCCAGATTTTGCTTTGCATATGCGGTTGTCTATATCCAGTTTGGTTCCACCATCGGTTGAGACAATACTCCCAAGTTATTGGAAACTTTCTGCTCTCTCAACAGTCTGACCAGCAATACATATATGTGGGGAAAGAAGAGAGAATGACGACATCACGAAGACGGCAACGACGGCAACGATGGCGAGGACGGCAACGACGGCAACGATGACGAAGACGGCAACGATGGCAACGTCGACGAAGACGGCAACGACGGCAACGATGACGAACACGGCAACGACGGCGAAGACGACAACGAACGCAACTTCGGGCATTCGAGTGGAAGCGAATACGCGCAAAACGACGAAAAACGACGTAGAAGCAGATTTGTTTAAAATATTATGCGTAAATTGTAATCTTTCCTAGACTTAAATCCTACATTTTGGGGGCTCGTCCTAACTAAAAAATATATACAACGGGAACGTAGTGAAGTGAAAATTCAACATGTCGTGTTTGTTAGAGTTCAAACAAATAGAAATCGCGCTGCGTACGGTAAAAAAGAAAAATATTGAGCTGTAACACGCGTTCGTATTTGAAAGCAAAGGCGATAGAGATAATCGCAAACGGTTACGTGCACTTCAAGGATTCGAATATGATTATACTGATGAACGCTTTGAGAAGAAGAGCGAGTACATTGGAAAAAACTTGTCAAAAGAAGATCTCGCAATAATATCTAATTTGCTATACTTGCAACATAACGGAAGTGACATTAAACAGCATATTTTTAAAAATTTGATGAGCGGTCATTTACTGAGGGACGCAGATTTTAGCGCAAACGATGAAACCGACGAAGAAACCGACTACGAAGACGCCGACAAAAATGAAAGCAGCGAAAATAGCGTGAGTCAGGCACACGGCATAAGGGCAATTCGCGACGCATTGCAGACAACGAACATAGAAAGTTATGGTCGGAACGGCAGTGATGGCAGACGGGGTGTTGATTCAAAGGAAAGTAATATACAGACGGCGCCAGTAACTGTAAGCTATCGCGACAAGGAAGATAATATTCGCAGCTACGACGGCACCGAAACCATTTCAATCGAAGCTTGGGTGAGCGAATTCGAAGAAACGACTGAGTTAATGCATTGCAACGAGCTTCAGAAACTGATATTCGCAAAAAAATCGCTGAAGGGAGTTGCGAAATCGTTTGTATTGAGCGAGAGAGGTTTAACGTCATGGAATTCTTTCAAAAGAGCATTGCTGAGCGAGTTTGAATCTAAAGTAAACAGCAAACTCATACACGAACAACTAGCTCATAGTAAGCGAGGAAACAACGAAGGCATTTTTGAGTATTTTTACCGTCTCAAAGAAACAGCTACACGAAGAAAAATTACTGACGATGTTTTGATGCAGTACATAATCGACGGTATCAATGGTAAACCGGCGAATAAAATCATTTTGTATAATGCAAAAAATATGAGCGAATTCAAAGAAAAATTAAGGTGTTATGAAAAAATTAATGAAAAAGATAACTTAAATAAGAATGAAACGCACGACGAAAACAAAGAAAGAAAAAACATTGTGAACAAAAATGTGAAGCGAGATGTGAATTGCTATAATTGTGGTGAAAAAGGGCATCTGTCGAATGATTGTCAAAACAAAGCAAAAGGAAAGAAATGCTTCAAGTGTAACCAGTTCGGACACATTTCGAAAAGTTGCAAAGAAAATAAGGCGGTAGAGGATTCAAACATACGTCGAGTACTAGTGCAGAACAATTTAACCAACAAGGAAGTGAGCATTATGGGCAAGCGATTCATCGCATTATTTGACACTGGCAGTAAATTTAATATTGTCTCAATGCATGTATATAAAGAGTTGCAAGAACCGAAACTTGTCAGAGATAATATAAAGCTAGTCGGGTTTGGAGAAAAGCACAATGACAACGTAATCAAACCGATAGGACGTTTTAAACATGAAATACTGATCGACGGAAATTCTTTTGAACTTAATTTTTACGTTGTACCATCTAGCTGTTTAGATTTGCAATTACTAATAGGTGAAGAATTATGTATGCACGCAGAAGTTACAATTAATCGCGACGGTATGCACATCAAGAAGACGCAAGTAGACGAAGTTCAAGATGAAGTGGCGATAATGAAAATCGATGCGATCGTAAGTGAAAGCGAACTACATGTCAACGAAACTGCAAATGAGAATGCAAGGGAAAAAGTCTTAGAAGCAGTTGCGAACTACAAACCGATTAAAATAAAATCAACAAACGTGGAGATGAAAATAATTTTGAAAGATGAAACCCCAATATTTTCGAGACCGCGACGATTACCACATACAGAGACAACCATAGTTGATGCTCAAGTAGACGAATGGTTAAAAGAAGGTATAATTGAAGATTCCGTTTCAGAATTTACAAGTCCAATTGTTTTAATAAAGAAAAGTGATGGGTCTCCTTGATTATGTATCGATTACCGGAGAATTAATAAAGTAATCATCAAAGACCAGTTCCCGATGCCGCTTATTGAAGACCAACTCGATCGCTTACAAGATGCGAAAGTGTTCAGCACAATTGACCTGAAAAATGGATTCTTTCATGTACCGGTCGCAGAAACGAGTAAGAAATACACATCTTTCGTCACACAGAATGGTCAATACCAGTTTCGCAGATTGCCATTTGGGTTAACAAATTCACCAGGAGTTTTTCAGAGACACATAATAGCAATATTTCGAGATTTGGCACGCAGGGGCATCGCTTTGCCATATGTAGATGACATAATAATTCCACCCAAATCCGAAGACGAAGCTGTACTTAATCTGAGATAAGTCCTTAAAACATGTCAAGACTATGGTTTAGAGCTGAACCGGAAGAAGTGCCACTTTTTAGAAAGACGAGTTACATTTCTGGGTTATATTATTGAAGACCAAAAGATACGTTCATCACCCGAGAAAATAATGGCAGTTTCGAAATTAGGAACACCTCAGACAACGAAGCAGCTAGAAAGTTTTCTAGGTTTAGCAGGTCATTTCAGAAAATTCATCCCAAATTATTCGATTATTGCCAAGCCATTGACAGACCTAACAAAACACAGAGTAAAGTTCCAAATGGGAGTTCAGGAAGAGAAGGCGTTTGAGACCTTAAAGGAAATGTTAATAGAGAATCCAGTGTCACGTCATTATTTTTTAAATCCGACAAATGTTTTATGCAGTTTACTGCGTTTAATGTTATAATTTAATTTAAAAAAAAAAAAAAAAAAAAGAGAATCCAGTGTTGCATATTTACAACCAGAAATATGAAACAGAAGTACATACAGATGCGTCTATCGACGGATTCGGAGCTGTATTGCTTCAAAGATCACCCGACGACGGCCAAATACATCCCATTCACTATATGAGCAAGAAAACTACAGACGCACAGAGAAAGTTTACAAGCTACGAACTTGAAATTCTTGCAGTAATCGAGGCACTCTCGAAATTCAGAGTATATTTGTTGGGAATACGTTTTAAATTGGTGACAGATTGTAATGCATTTACAAAAACGTTGGATAAAAAAGATCTTTGTACACGAGTAGCTCGATGGATACTCTTCTTACAAGAATACGACTACGTGGTTGAACATCGTTCGGGAACAAGAATGAGGCATGTCGACGCGCTCAGCAGATATCCTGTAATGACGATAAGTGACGACAGCATAAACATTAGCATAAAAAATGCACAAGACCGCGATGAGAAACTCAAAGCTATTAAAGAAGCTCTTACCAAGGAAAACACGATGTACAACGACTATTTTCTGAAGGCGGGTATTACTATACAAGCTTGAAAACGACACAGAGCTAGTAGTTGTCCCTAATGAAATGCAAAAAGGAGTTATTGGTCGTGCACATGACAGAGGTCATTTTGCGGTCAAGAAAACGAAAGAGTTGATTTGCAGAGAATATTATCATCGATTCATTTACGAAGTTTTGCTGGCTGTACCCGACCAAGTCCACAACGGCAAACGAAGGCATCACGAAGCTAAGCAGTCAAAGGGTAACATTCGGCAACCCAGCACTTATCATTTCAGATAGGGGTTCCGCTTTCACTGCCCAAGAATTTCTGAAGTACTGCGACAACGAAAAAATTAAACTGGTAAAGACAACGACGGGTTTACCATGAGTTAACGGACAAGTCGAAAGACTGAATGCAATTATTATTCGAGTGGAAGCGCGTATTCAAGACGGACGCAAAACGACGAAAAACGACGTAGAAGCAGATTTGTTTAAAATATTATACGTAAATTGTAATCTTTCCTAGACTTAAATCCTACATATATGAAATGATGAGTTTGGTGTTAGGCTGATCATTTTTGTTTTTGCAGAGCCCAACGGCACCTGCTTCCCTCTCCACATTTGCTGTCATTTGGTGACAGCAATCATCGGCCTAGTCAAGCTGTTTGAGTTCAGATATAAGAATCCATCGAATTCCTCCATTTCCTGTTGACAAGGCCGCATTCAGTACATCTTGCCGAACCCCACTTTGAAATTCAAATTCCTCAGACACCCTTCCTCTGTGTAAGACGTGACATGTGGACCCATCATATGTAGCCTTAATAATTGCTATTAATTTATAAGGAATATCTCTCCTGCGCAAGGCACGCCAAATATTTTCCCGGTTGACACTGGCAAACGCCTTTTCAAAATCGAGTGCAAGTGAAGTGGTGATCGATACTCAAAACACTGCTCGATGATGATCCGCAACGTGTTGATGTGGTCGACGCAGGAGTATACAGAGCGGAAACCTGCTTGTTCGGCATCGAGAGTATCTTCGAAGTGTTCTTTAATTCGCTCCAGGACGATATTAGCTATTATCTTGGCCACAGCAGGTAGCTTTCAGATATCTCTTCAGTTTTCGCTTTGCATTAGATTGCCCTTCTTAGGGAGCTTGACGATTATTCCCTTCTTCCACTCGTCCGGAAAATTCACGGCTTCCCATGTTCTCCCGACAAGTGGGAACAGTAGCTGGGCTAATGCCGCTGGCTCAGTTCCGCAAGCATGCCGTCAAGTCCTATCACCTTATTGGTCTTCAGTGTTTTGATCGCGGTAACAATCTCTTTCTTACTGGGGGTTGTGGTGCGAATTAGGGAATTTCTTTCAACGGACCCTTCAGCCTATCTCGGGTGCATATTGCTCCATATGCTCCTTCCATCCCTTCTGTTGATCCTCATACAACATTAGCAACGAACCGTCTAAGCCTTTCACTGGGTGTTGAGTAGAGCTTCGGCCACCTATAAGCTATTTGGTGATTTTGTAAACGGTTCTGTTGTCGCACCCCGCTGCTGCTTCTTCTGCTTGAGTGGCCAGCACATTGATGTGATTACGCTTGCCACGTCACACCCTACGCTGCATTTCTATCATCTTTATGCGAAAAGGGACTCTAGCTCGATCCTCCCTGCTGCTGAAGCTGCTGCAATTCGAACTCTTAGCTGTTTTCGTTCGTTGGTACTTCTCCAGGTATCCTCGGAAAGTCACTCCCTATGGCTTCCCTGCGATTGACCGACAATCCTTTCAGCAACTGATGCGAAAACAGCTTTCATCGCAGACCAATGGTCTTGGATGGTGGCGGGCAGTGAACTGCTGATTGTTTCCACTCCACGTGAGAGATGGTCCGATAGTCTTGGCGCACTGTGGAACTCTCAGTCGGTTTATAACATAACAAGCCTAGGTATTATTGTGTCGTTAGATTATCGAACCGCAGCAGTGCGTAATTGTACAACAGCCATTATAAGATGGTGATCTTGTACCAACCCCATGTCTGCTCCTCGTTTGTCTCGGATGCCGAGAAGACTGCTTCCAAGACGGCGACTGATGGCCAAATGGTCGATTTGGTTGGAGGTAGCTTGCTTATCAGTGTACACCTAACTGATTTTATGGAAGGCCTTATGCGCAAACATGGTGCCACCTATGACACGACGGTTTGCATTGCAAAAGTCAACAAATCTATGGCCGTTGTCAGTGCGAAGTACTCTCGTCCGGAATCTGACCGTTAAAATCCTATCACCGTGCGGCTGCCAGGAGAACCGCTGCGTGCTGTAGGTGTTTACAGCAGTCCAACTCCATATTCACGGTTGCCTCCAGTTGGTCTCCCGGAGTAGAGTAATACAGTGTTACGCGGTGGGGATTGGTATTTACCCCCAGCTAAGCATCTTATCTAATATGTTCAATTTATTTCGCATAAACTCATTCTCTAATTGATGGAATCTGGCATTCTGAGATCTTTCACTCTGAGAGTCAAGGAGCCTCTTCACATTCCAGAATCTAATCTTAGTCCCTGTACGATAAGCAAAGGTCGTCAGCGTGTTATCAGCCCTTATCCGAGGCATTGTGTGGGTTTCCGTAGCGGGTTGGTTTCGGTAATGCTGGTTGTTGGCCCAGGTTATCTAGTCTAGGTATAAGACCCTAGACAATTATTATTAGAGGGTGCCTAATTGTATCGGAAGTTTGGCTGTTGACGCGGCGTGAAGCCACTATTTTGGGGAAAAGAATTTTTTTGTCTGTGAATTTTGGTAGTCTTTTTTTTTTTTTTATAATTGGATTATAACATTTATAGCAGTAAGCTGCATAACACATTTGTCAAATTAAGAAAAAAATAATGACTTTAAAAAAAGAATTAGACTAATACTAAATTAAATATTATGCTAATTGCGTCGAAAAGGCAATGACATAGAAGGCTGATTCCTTCTTAGGGGGAGATCATGCGGGTGTAGCCTACGCCTTGTTTAGATACGGGTGAGGGAAGACGCCAGCGGACTTGGGTGCGATAAAAGTCTGTAGTGATAGCGGCAGCTGTGCGAATTAATATAATCTCCATAACAATTGGCATGGCAAGATCCCTGTGCAGCGCGGTGTTGCGGACTTACCAAGGGGCGCCCGTAAGTCTTCTGAGAGCCTTGCTCTGACACGCCTCCACTCTTCTAGGCAGCAGTATTTTTTTTTATTATTTTTTTATATTTTTTTATTTCCTTTATATTTAATTTTTCTGTTATTATTAGAACAACTTCAATGAAACTGTATATACAAAAGTTAACAAAACAACTTAATTAATAAGTGGGGATATAGTAAAGTGTAGATATAATATTAAGAGGATCCTGTGTCTTAAGGATTTCGTGATACTTGAAATATGCGTCTTGAAAGTTAGCCGCCTATCCAAATACACACCCAGGTATTTGCAACCTGAATGGTGTTCCAGCAGCTGGTTTCCAATGAAAACTCCCGGACAGAAATCCGGCCGTAAGGCGTACGTCACATTGGCACATTTGTTCCAACGTCGTGTCCAGTTTTAAAAAATATGCAGGTATTGCTGCAGTGAGTCCGGGGCTTCGTAAATGCACTTGTTTCTGACGAGGATGGCCGTATTGTCTGCAAACGTGGCAATGATCAGATCCAGAGGATCCTTCAGTGGTAGTTCTGACCCAGTGGGCATGTCGTGCGTGAACAGGGTATAGAGTGTAAGCCACAAAACGCTACCCTGGGGGACACCTGCGCAAATCGCCTTGATGCTAGATTCCACAATAGGACCAGAAGGTCCTATTCTCAAGGTAGCTGCACATGATTAACCATAGTTGAGACGGAAAGAGATTCTTGAGCTTACTGAGCAGCCCGTCGTGCCAAACTCGGTCGAAAGCCTGCTTTATGTCAAGATACGCTACCACCACGTACTCCTTAGCCTCAAATCCTTCGAGAATAAAGTTAACCACCCTATTCAGCTGCTCTGGAGTTCCATGAGATTTACGAAAGCCAAATTGAAAGGAAGCTACTATTTGCTTTACCTTTTTTAAGTCCAGGATCCGTGTCAGCAAACAGCGTTCAAACAATTTTGCTACAGTGGGTATCAGGCTAATTGGCCTGTAGGAATCTAAGGTGTAAGGGCTCTTGAGGCCTTATGAATCATGCAAATTCTCGCCTTCTTCCACTGTTTCGGCACATATCCCAATCTCAGCACTTAGTTAAAAATGAGGACGAGAAATAGCACAGCTCTTAGCGGCATTGCCTTAAGTGTAAAGTTGTCCAGTCTATCTTCACCTGGAGCCTTTTTAGTGTTCAACCCTTTAATATGTGCTGAGACTTCCTCGGCTGTAATGGGAGCAACCGGGAGGCATAATTGGCCGGCGCTTTCAAGTCTCATATGGATCTGGCGAACGCTGAATTCTGAGTTTGTATCAAATGGCTGAAATCGAGCTTCCAATTCCTCGGCGAAAGCCTCGGCTTGCTCGCTTAAAGATCTAGCCCAGGATCCGTCAGCCTTCTTGATAGGAAATTTTGGGGTTACCTGTTGTTAATACTTTCTCGCCAACTTCCACAAGGAGTGCTTTGTGGGGTCGTCGGGGGAGATATTTGACAAAAACCTGCCAGTTTCTTCCTGTTTATGCAGCGTCAGCAGCTTTTTGGCTCTATTCGACACTCTACGAAAAACCCTGTCCACAATAGGGTCGCGGGTGCGACAAAACTGTCTCCTAAGTCTCCTCTTAATAAGCAGCAGTGCTTCAATAGCTGGGGGAAGTCCAGAACGCACTCTTGAGCCATGTGGTGGATTTAAAGAGGCGGCAATGAGAGCAGCTGAGTGCACCTTATTTAGAAAGATCGAGTGCGCGTCTTCAATGTCTTCGGGCATCAGGATTTCCAAGTTTAAATTTAGAGATTCATCCAGATCTCGGCGAAATGCAGCTAAGTCAGTTCCAGGTGGCAGCAGTCGTCCTTTTATTGTTTTGATCTTCGGAGTGGAATGAAAATCAACCACAAGGGGGAGATGATCAGAGGAGAGTTGATACTCAGTCCTGATAGACAACTCGTCCGAACGCAGCTCATTATAAATGAAGAAATCAATAGCGCTGGGTGTGTGTCTTTGGGCGTACGGGAAATGGGTCGCTTGACCAGTTGCCAGGATTTGAGCTGTTGAGTTTTGCAAAACTACCTGTAAGCAGCTACCAGTTGTATCCACTCTAAAGTTACCCCAGAATCTGCTTGTGGCGTTAAAGTCTCCACCTATGAGAAACATTCTTCCTAGACTGCTTAAAAGATCTTCGAAGTCTACAGATGACCAATTAAGATGCGGAGGTAGATATAATGCAGAGACTATTAACTCGCCCCTACTGGTTGAAATCTGGATGGTGGCCATCTCTCATTTCGCCATTCTCACTGGCTCTTGTAAAGAATAGCAGATTTCTTGCTTAATAGGAATAGCCGCTCCTCCTCTGGGCCTGTTGCTGGGATGATCTGCCTTGTGAATGTTGTAGACAAGTATAAAGATCTGGATTCTAGTTTGCAGCCATGTCTCATCTCTTCTGATGTTGTATGCAGCAGTAGTGCCCCAAATTTTTATTGCGTAGTGCCAAGCAGGGGTCACTACTTGCAGATAGATGAGCCTTTTATTAGCTAAAGATAACTTATTCGATGGGCGGAGAAGCCACCAAAGTTTCTTGAGCTTGGCAGCAGCGCGCTGTAACTACCTTCATGTGTGCACGCCAGGTAAGACGCTTATCCAGGGTCAGACCGAGATACCGGATTTGCTCAATTTGCGGAAGGATGCTTGTGTTGTAAGTCACAACCGGACAGACGCCTTGCCTTAATGTGAAGGTGCAGTGAGCTAATTTCTCAGAGTTTATGGCTATATTCCAGAGCCTGGCCCATGAGTGGAATCTATCCAGGTAGCTGGACAATTTCTCTGCAGCTTCGTTCAGAGAAACAGAGTTGGATATAACTGCCGTATCGTCTGCGTAAGTAGCAATAATCGAATGCTCATCTAGTTGTAGGCGTATCAGACGTATATAAGGAGTAGAGGACCGGTGCTAAGACACTCCCCTGCGGGACACCGGCTCTCATGTGCCTGATGGTGGAAATTTTGTCTATTACCGCCACAGAGAGGGTTCGTCGTTGAAGAAAGCATCGCATTAATAAAAACTGTTTGCCAGGCAGGAGTAATTTAATTTATGCAGAAGTCCATCGATCCGTACCTTTTCGAATGCTTGTTTGACATCTAGGAAGACTGCAGAGGAATACTGTTTCGTCTCAAACGCAGTAAGTATGTGATTAACGACTCGATGCAGTTGCTCGGGAGTGCCATGCTCTGATCTAAATCCAAATTGGTGATCAGGAATGGTTTCTTGAACATCCCGTACTGCCAACAATCTACTCAATAATATTCTTTCAAAAATTTTGGAAAAAGTTGGATGCAGGCTTATGGGTCTATCTGATGTGACAGGGTTCTCCAGGGTTCTCTAAACCAGGTTTAGGTATCATGAATATCATTGCACACTTCCACTGTGTGGGAAAATGGCAGATCCGCAGCATGCTGTTGAACAGAAACGTCAAGAACAACACGCCCTTCCAAAGCAGGACTATCACCACCTTGTTGTCAATATGGTCATGTCCGGGGCTCTTCTTAGATTTCAGTCTCTGAATTTGAGTCACAACCTCTTCAGGGTTGACATGTTTAGTTGGACTGTGGTCTAATTTACATCTTGATAGGACTTCAGCTGTTTCCTCAACGTCTACAGGGTCAGCCAGGCTAAAAGGCGTGAACCGGCTCTCCAACTCATTAGCAAAAGGTTCTGCTTTCTCGGTCTCCGTACGCAGCCACTGGTTTAGAGGCCCACGGATTGGAGCATGTCTGTGAGGCTGTTGTTTAATGCACTTGGTGGCACGCCATATATTGAAGCCAAACTTTTTCATTGGATCCGCATTAGCCAACAGATTGTTGAAATGTTCCGATCGCACAGCGTGCATTACATTTCTCAGTTCTCGGGCAGCTCTCCTCCATGCAGCCTTGTCAAATTCATTCCGTGATCTCATATAGCGACGTCGTGGCCTGCGTTTATATCTCACCAACTCCAGAACCTCAGGTTTTATAAGAGCCTGAGGTCGGTTGGGATGAACAAGGGAATTGGTATGAAGGGGCTAATTCGGCGGACTCAGCCTGCGTTTATATCTCACCAACTCCAGAACCTCAGGTTTTAAGAGAGCCTGAGGTGGGTTGGGTGAACAAGGGAATTGGTATGAAGAGGCTAATTCGGCGGACTCATGAATGTTCTTGGTGAACAGGTCAGCCGAATCATCTATATCCTTGTCCGAATTGATTTCCATATTGAGGTTGATCCGTTCGTTTAGACACTGATGAAAGACCTTTATGTTAGCGTGGGAAGGAGCAGTCTGGACCGGCATACGATGCTATCTGGAATCAATCCAAGTTTAATAAATAGTGGTATGTGGTCTGAGCTAAGGTCAGATGACTCCGCAATGTCCAGAGCTGTTGGATGAATGCCATTGTATATAGCAAAGTCTACTGCGTCGGGCGACCTTGAGGAATCGTATGGGTAAAGGGTGGGTGCTCCGGTGGAGAGAACGTCTCTGGAAGAGTTTATTATACTCTTGTGAAGTTGATTGCCTCTTGGGGTGGCATGTCTGGACCCCCAAAGTCGATGTTTGGCGTTCCAATCCCCTCTGACTAAGAATTTAGGTTTTTTTTTTTTTATTTCCCATATGTCGTGTACATATGTCTTTTTATTAAGACTATTAGTACATGGTTTAAACGGTATTTTAGGGTTGTAACTAATTTATGTGAGCAGATCACAAAAGTGTTTCATTTTTGTAAGGATGTAGTTGAAAAAAAATCAAAATAGTAACAAAAATAATATACATTTAAATTAAATTAATACAATTATAGAGCAAAATAAAGTAAAGTAGGTCCGAGTTGATTGAAGAAGGTGACGAACTGCTGCTCTGATATTTGGGGTCCTGGAGGACAATAAATGGCTGCGATGTCCAGGATTCCTTTAGTTGTGTGAATACTGACAGAGACACTTTGAATTGAGTCAGACCGAATGGTTTCCAGCGGATGGTGGCGTAAGGATGACCGGATGAGTAAAAAAGTGCCCCTTCGCATACGGTTATCATTCGGATGATTAGCAGAATCGAGTTCATATCAATGAATTTTGAAGTATGTTCTAATACAGAAATGAGTTTCGGAAATGAGCACGACATCAATCAAGTTGACCGCCATGAACACTTCTAACTCATTTCTGTGATTAAGGACGCCGTCAGCGTTCCATATGGCGAAGTTCATGTGTGGTCTGCTCATTTTTTAGACAATATGGCGGCGAGCATCTCCAACATCTTGGTCTGCATCTCAATCAGGCCATGTAATTTCACGTTAAGACTGTCAAGGCGGGAGCCCACAACCGACAGTTGGACGACCTGTGCAGGAGATGAGAATGATTGGGTATTATCTATGATGAGCGAGGGATAATGATGACAATTCGATCCATTATTGCCAACAGGGTGAGGGAATGCGATTTGACGTTGACTTGATAACGAATGAGACTTTTGACGACTCTTAGGTAGAGATGTCTTGCTTGGTAACTGTTGTGACCCATAGTGAGGTTGAATAAGTAGTTTGACCGATTTTTGTTGTTGCTGACGTAGCTTCTGCTGCTCACGTAGGAGTTTCTGTTGTGCCGGTTGGTGATACACCGATTTCTTAAATACATCAGCATACGACACCCCGTCAACAATCTTGTTAGGCACAGAATTGTGGCCAGATATCTCATGGTGTTGAGAGGCGCTTGGTGCAGGGCGTCTTGCCGGGACTCACCATGTATTTAATGCAGCCTTTATAATTCGCAGTATGCTCCTCGCCGAAAAGTGAGCATTTAGGTGGCTTATCAAGTGTTTTGGTGCAAGAAGTTGTTGCGTAAGCTTCGCTATATTTGAAGCACTTAAATTGTTTGCGACAGTACCTCTTAGTATTCGAAAACTCCTGGCAGAGATGGCATTGAGGTACATCTTTGAAAGGATGAGGCTGCTCGATTTTAACTATTTGACGGCAAAGCCTCGTTATATCATAAGCCCCTTTGTTGCTGGCGTTGGGCTCAAGGTCCACAAAAAACAGGTTGAGCGGATGACCATCAGCTCTGCTTTTTGGGTTGTGCACGTTGCGTACAGAATGACCTTTGTCGGCAAGTTCTCGTTTAATATTCTCGACGAGGGTTGAGTGGTGGAGGCCGCGAGTAACAATCCTGTATACCCTTTCATCTTTTAAATGATACGAATGGAACGCAATGTTTAGCAGCTCAAGATTACGTATAATACTATGATAGGCGTCACTGGTGGAGGGCAGGATTTTCAGACCCTCTTTAGGAGATACCTTCAGCATGTATGATTCGGGTTCGGTCACAGTGTCAAGGTTGGCTAACAAACCGTTAATGGGTGGTGGCTTCGGAGATTTGTTATGAACCCTTGAATCAGCTCGATTATTTATAATAGGAGTATGAGTAGTGGTCTCAGGCAGACTGGTCGAAGCAGCGGTTTCATTGGCGTTTACAGTTTCCAGATAAGGTGGTTCGCTCTTATTGGTACACACTTCTTTAAAAGAAAGCTCCATGTCAGAAGAGTCAGAATCGCTACTAAGTGGTGCGAATCGTTTTGCATCCAGAAGTTGTTTTCTGCTAACTTTTTGTGATGAATCGCCTCTTGACCATCCTTGTATTTGGTCCGAAAATCACGGCTCCGGTACCCGTTTCCATTCTAGAACCATCAGTGAAACCTGTGTTGCCACTGAATCTAGGGCCCGGGTTACCGACTTCCCAGTCAGCTCTGTTTAGGAGGAGAGCCGTGAAACGCCGGCCGAAGCGCAATTCCGTGCTGATATGGTCTGTTCTGGTACAGATTCAGATCCCAGAGATTACGCTAAGTATTTCCGAGTGACCAGTGCCTATAAAAGGCATGCCAGATTTTATATCAATGTTCAGATCAATAGTTGTAGTTGACATTGTAATAAAAATATGTATGGAAGTGAGTCCAATGGTCGTCTCGATGGCAGCCGTCGGGCAGGTTCGCATGGCCCCGGCAATAGCGAGGCACGCAAGCCGCTGGAGCTTATCGCATTGCCGGATGGTTGTTGCCTGAAGCATCTTGTTCTACCATATAACCGTCTACAAGCCCACATGGTTCTGGTGGCTTTGTTGAGTACTGTTTTAAGATGAGCATTTCAGTTCAGACGTTTATCCAGAGTTAGCCCCTAGATATTTGACCTAATTGGATAGTTCAATTGCAGTACCGTTCAACCGACCTAGACCAATGTCAAGTTTGTACCTCTTTGAAAAGGGTACCAATACAATTTTCTGTGGGTAAATGCAGAAACGCTCTCTGTTGGACCAGTTGTTGACGATTTGGAGGGCGGAGCACATTGCGTCCGAGATAGTTCGTTCGAATTTACCCGACACAATAATGGCTAGGTCATCTGCGTAACTTACGATCTCATAGCCAAGTGAGCCCATCTTAGCCAAAAGATCGTCAATGACGAGGGACTAGAGTAGTGGGGAGAGAATTCTGCCTTGTGGACGACCCTTAATTGCTCTTATGCAAACGGTGGTATTGCCCAAAGAGGACGAAATTTCGCTCTGTTTTAGCATGTCATCTACCCAGGCTATTGTATGATTATCTATATTCCTATAGTCCAGTGCCTTAGCAATAGAATCATAGCCGGTGTTTTCGAAAGCTGCTTCCACGTCTAGGAATTCACACAATGCAACTTATTTCGACTGGAGTGTGGTTTCAATCTTACCGACGAGGTGATGAAGGGCAGCTTCGGTTGATTTGCCCTTCATGTAGGCAGTGAAGAAGAATAGTTTTTTCAAGCCTTTGCCTGATATGGAGCTCGACTAATCGCCTCATATTCTTTAAGGTGAAGGAAGTTAGACTTATTGGTCTATCTGATTTGGGTAGTTCCATAGGCCGATTGCCTTACTTGGAGATAAAAAGGACTCTCACTTTCCTCCATGACTGTGATGTGAAACTTGCCCTAAAGAGACCAATTAGTGGTGGGATAATTATGGCGAGTCAGTTTTGCATCAAAGGTGGAAAAATGCCATCACCGCCCGCCACCTTAAATGGCTGGAATGAGGAGATAGCCCAGCGTAGCTTGTTTTCGTCAAAGATGACGCCAAAAAGACTTCTAGCCCGGCGTCCCAAGATCCATTCAGAGTTGGGTGGTTGCAGCGAATTTGAGGTGGTGATAGAACCAGGAAGGTGAACCTGAATTAGATACTCTAGGGTCTCTTGCCGACTGTTCGTAAAAATACCATCTTTTCTTAATAGCAAGCCTATGTCATTCGACGGGGCCTTGGCTAACACTTTTTGCAGACGGGCTGCTTCGGAAAGCGTTTTCAATTCTTCACAGTATCTGCGCCATGTCAAACGCTTGGCTCGTCTAATGTGTGTGTTATAATCGGTGAGCTCAACCTTATATTCGCACCACTGACCAGAGCGTTTAGCTCTGTTGAATAGATTCCTTACTATCTGTCTTTTAGTCGAGAGCACCTCATTCCACCACGAGACCTTACGTCTGCTATGCGTGGTGCGTTTTGTGTTGCTCTGCTTAAAGGGCTCTATGAGCACCTGATTGAGTTATTCAGCTGCATCGTCTAACTCGTATGAAGAGTTGATGCTGTGAACAAGAGTGCTGGTCTTAGCGTTCACCAATCTCCGATAAAGGTCCCAGTCCGTCTTCTTTGGGGGATAGATTGGAGACCAAAGTTGTGAGCTGTCGGGGATGTACAAACAAATGTGTATATGATCCGACAACGAGGCTTCCTCAGAGACATGCCAGTCCCATATGGACTGGCTTATGGCCCTTCTGGCAAAAGTGAGATCAAGTACCCCCTGCCAGGAAGCAGTTGGTTTGCACCCCGTCTGTTGGTTTCAAGTACCCCCCTGTTCCTGTTGTCTGCAGGGAAGTAGGCTGAAGCGAGGAGAATTTCCTGCACGCCTGTTGCCGTAGAAACCTCCACGATGGCCGCTGTAAGGTCTCTATGGATATGTCTTCCGAGCTTTGGTAAAGCAACTTACCTAATTGGGTCGCTAATCCTCGAACGAGGCCACTTGTCATCCAAGCCTCCTGGATTAGTGCGAGGGTGAATTTATTTTCGGCGAATAGTCTGCATACGGTGGCCGACGCCCCTATGGCATGATGCATATTCGCCTGAAGGACTTTAATTTTCATTTGGGTTCTTCTTTAGGAAGCGCGATACCAGGTCTCTGCGCTTTGGCGCTTTGAAGCGTGGCCCCTTGCCACGCACGCCCTTTGTAACTCCCTGCCCCAGCGAACCCGGGTTGGAAGCCGGGCTTGGCCTAGTGCCTGCCACCTTTCCGGATATTGTAGCTGAGGCAGAGAGTGATGAACCGCTCCGCGAGATCGATCGCGTGGCTTACGGTTTAGCCAGCTTAACATCCTGGCCAGCACAGGCAGCTGACTTTGACCAATAAGCCAATTGTAGTCGAGGTGGACCATGTTGCAGCCTCGATGGTTGACAACCCTGGGGTGGCGGGTGAAATCACAGGGAACACAGTTGTTGGCGTGATTTTTGTTTGCTTGGCTGTGGTGAAGAGTTCTAAACCTACCTCTTTCGGACCCGGCGCCGCTTCATCGGACGCAGCGTGGATTTCAGCAGCAGAGGGCACGCGCTCCACAGCAGCTGCAGCACTCCCTGCAGCTTCCAGTGTGGCGCCACCAAGCTGATGCTGATTGCAGTTGCCCTCCAACATCAACTTGATGTGGCCAAAGCGGTAGGCGATGATGTCCTTACGTGAGGCCAGGGGCTTGTAGGTGTCATCATCGGCAATGGCTAGGAGGTGCAATTGAGGCCATTTGCCGCACGGGAAGTGGTCTGCATCTACAAGTTCGATGTCCATAGAGCACTTCTCTTTAATACGAACCAGGTTGTTCCTCAAATATGTCACTGTGGACATCGTGGAGCAGGTTATCTGTAGCCAGCTGGTTCGGGGGTCACAACCCCCGAATTCTGGTTTAAAGGGTGTCATCCGGTTTTTCGATAAGAACTTCCAAGATAGCCTATTCCAGTAGTGCCATATGCTCAGCAGTAAGGGGTTTATTTGATGGATCAGTTGGATTAACCCAAGTTTGACGCTGCTTGCTAGCCGGTTGTATGAAGCTTTATCTGAATCCGCATTAGTCCGCTTGTGTTTCTTAGTATTGTTCAAAGAGGGCGATTGCTCCTCGTAGCGTGTTCTATTGATGACGCCTTTCTCGCCGCTTTTGGAATGCTCTAGGACCTTTGACCTAGAGTACCAACTGCTTAACGCGCGCTTGAAGCGCCTGCGCTCTTTGGTGGTTAGGCGGACAAAGGCTGGTCCTTTGTCCAAATGAAATTAGTGCAGTAGGGAATCTGCCTCCGTGGCGCCGGATTTTTGCGGAAGACTGGATGCAGACACCATTGTACGGTTTGACACCAAATCCGAGGACATAGAATTCTCCGACATGGTCGTCAAGCAGAAGTTTGTTGCCTCCGCCGAAAAACCACCTGACTCACCTTCTCCTAATGGATTTTGGGTAGTTGGTCGATTCTCGACCAACTGGTGTTGGCCAAGACCGTAAAGGAATGGCCAGCGGATGATGCATTTAGAGCTGCATCGCTCATTTAAGATTTCGTTGAGTGTCATATTAGTCCCACAAGCAATCGGGAAGAGAGATCAGTTACTGCGGTAGGTCTAATTGAAACTGGAGGGCGACAGATATCCAGAGTCTGACCGTGTTCAACCGTGGATTACGGTGTTTGATTTAAGGAAGTGGCACTTCTCTCCGCCCGACTACCATTACCCAGCATCCGAGGCAGAGACATGACCTTGCGTTGAACCTGTTTCTAGCCACCATCACGGAGAAAATTTATAATTTCTTTCGCAATTATTTTATACTGCAGCCTACTTCACAAACTAAAAAAATAACGCATACTTTTTGTGTATTTGCGCACTTCCTATTGTACATACGCACACTTTTACATGCGGTCATGTCTCTACCCATAAAATACTTCACAAAAGTGAGCACTTATCTACATTCCTCTCACGCGGAACGTTTGGAATGGGAAATATCTAATCTATTCGGATATTTCTTAAATCATCGTATGTGAGACTACCACCAGTATAGGTCACTAACACTATGGTGCATGCAGCAAGTATATGCAGGACCGTGTCTAGGCTACTTTAGGTGTTTTGCAACACGACTTACGACTTACGACTCATGCTGTTTAATTTTGACCCGTATTGAGCCTTTTATGTTTCACGACGATATTGTTGCATATATTCCTCTTGTTCATCCGTGCTTACTTGTGCAGCGAACATGGTCAAAAAGGAACGTTGGGAATGGGAAACTATCAAAACGATTTGAATATTGCTTCAATCATCGTATGTGAGAGCACCTCATGTATAGCTCACTAACACTATGAAAACATTTGAAGCTGCATTCAGGATCGTGTCTAGGCCGCATTAGCCATGTTACATTGTTTAACTTATACTATACTCGTAATTTTAATAATTTATAGTTGTTGAGTTTGTAACGCCACCCCTGGTTAGCAACCGACCTGGTCAACAGTGCAACACTATGGTTACGAGGAGGGGACTGGGCGATGCTGGGGCCTTCGTGAGCAGACTGGTGAAAAGGTAGAGAAAGTTTGGACCCGGTAGCGAGAGAGGAATTGAGGAGAGAAACCAAACAGAGACGTATCGACCGTCTTGCCGAAATCGATCAAAACCCTCAGTCTTTGAAATAAAAATAAATTGTATATATAAATACATAAACCTAAGCTTTTATCTGTGAAGCCGAGAAGTATAAGCGAGTCGTGACCGTGAAAGTGAAAGAGAGGGTAATATGGACCTACTCGTCAAAACAAAACGTGTGCATTATTTTAAAAAAATAACATAAAATAAAAACATACATATTATAGTAATAAGTATATCTGATGTTAGTGCAATGTTAAGTTATGTTATGTTACAGCAACTTAGGTTAAGCTATAAGAAAAGAAATAAAAGAGTGGCATTCTGAATACGGCGGTCAAACCAAACAGACGTGTTTCATTACTACAAAATCAGAAGTGGGATAAACGACCAAACGCCAACTGAATCTGAAAATTTTTTTTTACCTCGCGTGTGTTGTAAAAAAGTGGAAATGCTAAACGAAAGTGACTTCACCCTTGAACAGTTAAGTCGCTATTGCGTGGCCCTCGGTTTAGCTGTTAGCGGTTCTAAAAGAATATTAATAAGATGTACGATGTACACTCCGAAGCATTGCAAGCGTGCTTGGATGAAACCGACATATATGAAGAGGAACCGTCACACCTGGAACCGGGTTTTAGCAACGTGATACAGTTTCGTGACAAGGATTCATGTATCATACGACATACTTGCGACGCCGCCGCGTCGCCAGAACAGGGCGAACAAGATAACAATCAAAGCAGCGACAGCGACGACGATACAAATATGAAAGGGAAACAACGACAAAGTGAAGACAACGTCGACGTCAAAACAAAACGCAATGTAGAGAAACTGCGACGTAGTGAAAAGCAAAGTAATGACAACGAATTTAACACGGAAATACAACAACAACAAAAAGAAGACAACGTCGACGTCAGAGAAAAACGCAATGTAGAGAAACTACGACGTAGTGAAAAGCAAAGTAATGACAACGAAATTAAACACGGAAATACAACAACAACAAAGTGAAGACAACGTCGACGTCAGAACAAAACGCAATGTAGAGAAACTGCGACGTAGTAACAAGCAAAGTGAAGACAACTACGGCAAAATAAACAAAAGTGTAGCGACAAAGAAACAAAGCGATGACGATGACGATAGTGTAGTGTACTGTGAAATTAAACAACGAAATTTGTCTGAGAGGAATGAAAAGGAAAAGAAAAAAGGACAGTACATGCAATTAGAACTCCTAACACGAGAGTTAGAGTTATTAAAACATGAAAATAAAATACTACAACTAAAATGTGAATCGTCATATGCCACAAATCGCGAACAATTCGAAACAAAAACATTGGTTAGCGTTCCCTTCGACACCTTCAAAGAATTGCTGCCTGATTATGATGGCAACACAAGTATTGATGTGTGGATGACGCAACTAAAAAATTAAAAACGTAATTACAAAATTGACGACATTGTTGTACGGGCGCTCATCTGTAATAAATGTATAGGAAAACCGCAACAGTAGATCTTCTCCAAAGACATTTTTGTGTACAGCGACATCGACAAATTGCTAAATTTTTTTTTTTTTTTTGCGCCTGGAGGTGAGTAATCTTCAAAAGATACCAATGGCCCGTACCATTGGTTATGCCCGATTCAGGTATATCTCGTCTGCCTACGGGCTAAACCTCACCCCTCAGAGAGGCACTATGAGATCCGGCCGCGCGCGCTCATAGTAGTATGAAATTTGTTCCTCTCATTTTTTCATTTAAGTGATGACTACGACTAAGTTACCTTAACAAGTAGTTTACGCTTCTGTAGTGTTATTCGCGTTTGGTAGGTAGCTTTCCAGCGAACGCACCTACTAATACCGTCATTACATGCGGTTTTTCCTTATGGCGCTAGGTCGAACGGTCTTGTTCTTTGTAGTCGGCGTTCAAGGTTTGTCACGTCCAGAGTACGGATTATTTCATTATTGCAGTGACCATGAATACGAGAACGAAGTTTGCGAGCAAAGTTTGTTACTTCGTTACTCAAGGTAGCAATTCCTAGATCTCTGTGAATATCACTATTCCTTATATACCATGGAGCATTCACGATTGCTCTTAGCGTTCTGTTTTGGAATGTTTGTATTATAGCCATATTACTTGGTTTGGTACAACCCCAAAGTTGAATACCGTATGTCCAAGAAGGTTTTAGCACTTGTTTATACAGGAGCAGTTTGTTGTATACGCTTAGCTTTGAATATCTTCCGAGTAGCCAATACATTTCTCTAACTCTGATTGCGAGCTCGTCGCGCTTTTTCTTTACGTGTGGCTTCCACTTAAGTTTAGCGTCTAGGGTCATTCCTAGATATTTCGTTTGCGTACGGTATTTGTACCGAGTTAATGAAAACAGGTAAGTTGTTTATCCTTTTGTACGTGAAATTGACATGCGTCGACTTGGTCTCATTAAGGGCAATTCGCCAGGTCTTTGTCCACTCGCATACTTTATTAAGAGCCCGTTGGAGTTTTTCAGTTGATGATTCGACTGACTCATCGATTGCGAGGATAGCCGTATCGTCTGCGAACGTTGCTACGATGGTCCCTTCATCCTGTGGTATATCTCTTGTGTAGAGCAGGAATAAGATTGGGCCGAGAACGCTTCCTTGAGGAACACCGGCGTGGATTTCTTTGAATTCCGAGAATTCAGTCTCATGTCTAACACGAAAGAGTCTGTTCTCAAGGTAGGATTTCAATATTTTGAATAATTTTTCCGGTAGGATTGTCCTTAGCTTATACATGAGGCCTTCGTGCCATACCTTGTCGAAGGCTTGCGATACGTCGAGAAAAACGCTAGAGCAAATCTTTTTGCATTCTAGAGCATTCTCAATTTCATTTGTTATTCGATAAACCTGATCGATTGTGGAATGCTGAACCCGGAAGCCGAATTAATGATCTGGTATCAAGCGTCTTTCTTCAATTACTGGTTGTAATCGTTTTAGCAGAAGTTTCTCATAAACCTTAGATATTATCGGCAGTAGCGAAATAGGTCTATATGATTTCTTATCATTTGTATTCTTCCCTGGTTTCGGAACCATAATGACTTCGGCTACTTTCCATTGTCTTGGAACATATGAAAGTCTCAGAGAAGCATTTATAATGTACAGCAGCTTAACTATTGCTCTTTTTGGTAGCTCCTTTAGAACTTCGGCAGTGATAAGATCGTATCCTGGAGCTTTGTTATTTTTCAACTTTTTTATTGTCATTCGAAGCTCGGACAGAGATACGGATTTTACTTTATAGTTGTCGGATCCCGTATTAACATTCGGTTCTTCGTTTAAAGGTCGTCCGTCGAACGGCCTGAATGTTTCTTCTAGATGCTCGGCAAATAGATCCGCTTTCTCCTTGTCTCCTTTTGCCCATTCGCCGTTAGCTTTTCTTATTGGTGGCGAGTGCATTTTTGGTTTCCTTATGGACTTCAAGGCTTTCCAAAGTGAGTAGTTTGAGCTCTTTTCAGCAGTCAAGCCCTCTAGGTAAGTAGAAGTTTCGAGATTTCTTAGATCCTGTAGCTCATTTTTAAGTTTGTTGCAAAGATGGTTCAGATAAGTTTTATCAGGGGGTGCGCGGGATTGTTGCCATCTCCTACGCGCTCTCCTCTTTTCTCGTATGAGGTCCTCTATTTCATTGCTAAATGATATTGAAAATATGTTCTCTAAAAAAGAAAACAAGCTATCACTTCGCCGCAAATTGGAAACTCGTCGTTGGCAAAAAGGAGAACAATTTCCTGACTATTTCAATGAAAAGGTAATTTTGGCAAATAATCTAGACATGGACGAGGATGAACTCGTCGCATATATTATAGATGGTATCGCAGACAGAGTGTTGAGGAACCAAGCAAGGCTACAATGTTTTACCAGCCTAAACGCTTTGTTCAATGCATTTCGTGATGTAGAGCAGTATCTCCAATCTACACAACGTATGACTTCGCAGCCGACTCAACCAACGCAGAAGACAGCACAATTACAAAGAAAGACATAAAATGCTACAACTGCAACAGCAAAGGACATGTAGCTGCAGAGTGCAGAAAACCAAAACGACAAGATGGTACGTGTTTTGCATGTGGCGAATTAGGACACCTAGCCAAAGAATGTACTCTATACAAGAAGAATCGAAAAGACGGCGACCAAAACGAGTATGTAAGACTTTTAAATATACATTTTCCATCACATGTTAATTCTCCTATATTTGTAGAGTGTCTCATAGACTCGGGTAGTCCTATCAGTTTCGTCAAAGACGCATATGTTCCTTATAAGTATAATTCTAAAAACGTTAAAGAAAAATCTTATGTTGGTTTAAACAAAAGTGTATTAAAGATTCTTGGAAGAATAATTTGTGTTATCGATTTTTTCAATAAAACTATTAAAATGGAAGTGATTGTTGTGGATAACGAAACTATGAGATACCCTATGATATTAGGAAGAGATTTTTTAAAATTAAGTAAGACAAAGTTAATTGTAACTGACAACATAGTTAAGACTAAGAACAAATGCGAAAAGAATTCTGATAAAAATTCAAAGGGTTACAAAGAAAATAGCAGAGTTAAAAGATGTAAGACACATAATACGTGGAGCGGCAGTACACCAAAAAGTGTAGTGAAGTGCTGTAAAGACAATGGAAATACACAAGATATAAAAGAAAATTTAATGACGATTACAAATACCAAAGATAAAATAGAACATACAACTGTTAAGGAAGTAGAACAAATAGAACAAGACTTTGAAATGCAAATACTATCCATTGACTACGAAAATGTAGATCCTGAATATAGGTTAGGTGATTGGTTGAGCTTTACGGAAAGACAACAATTTAGAAAACTTTTCAAAATACACTATTAAGCACCTGAGCGACCATTTGAACCGATGGTTAAAAGTGAAATGCGAATTATAGTAGAAAGTGAGAAACCTTTTAGTTACCTTCCAAGAAGACTTGCATATTCGGAAAAAGCAAAGCTACAGGAAATGTTAGAAGAAAATTTAAGGAAAGGTTTCATAAGACCGAGCGAATCCGAATATGCATCTCCAATCGTATTAGTACCTAAGAAAACCGGTGATGTACGAATGTGCGTAGACTACCGCAAACTAAATAAGATTACTAAAAAAGATAATTTTCCAATTCCTTTGATAGACGACTTACTAGACAGATTAGCAAACAAAAGTATGTTTTTCAAATTGGATTTAAAAAACCGCTTCTATCATGTATACATGCACAATGATTCGGTTTTGATTCGGTCAATTTGAATTTCTGAGAATGCCGTTTGGCTTAAAAAACGCACCGTAAATGTTTCAAAGGTTCATTAACAAAATTTTCTGTGATATGATAAAAGATGATAAATTGCTAATTTATTTAGACGATATCCTTATAGCCACAGACAATGTAGAAGATCATATGAAGATTTTAAGTGAATTTTTAAAACGTCTAGTGAATAACAAGTTAGAATTAAGAATAGACAAGTGCGAGTTCTTTTAAAGAGAAATCAAATATTTAGGATACACAGTTACAGCCGAAGGCATAAGAGCAAATAAGGACGGTTTAAATGCAATCAATGAATTTCCAATACCAAATAAAGTTCAAGACGTTCAGAGCTTTCTCGGTATGTGTTCGTATTTCCGTAGATTTATCAAAGATTTTTCGATAATAGCTAAGTCTTTACATGACCTCACAAAAAGGAATAAGCAGTTCGAATTTGGAGAATTAGAAATGAATACCTTCAATACTTTAAAAGCAAAATTGTTAGAATACCCAGTTTTGGCTATATATGATCCGAGAGATGAAACAGAACTGCATTGTGATGCGAGTTCTTTGGGTTTTGGAGCGATTTTGATGGAAAGGAAAAAAGATAATAAGTATCATCCAATTTCTTATTTTTCAAAACGTACAACAAACGTAGAATCGAAATACCACAGTTTTGAGCTGGAAACGCTGCAATAATTGAAGCTCTAAAGAGGTTTCCAGTCTATTTACATGTTATAAAATTCAAAATTGTCACGGATTGAAATTCTCTTACGCTAACCCTAGGAAAAAAAGAGATTAATCCAAGAATAGCAAGATGGGCTCTTGAACTCCAAAATTATGAATATAGTCTAGAACATAGATCTGGTAAGAGAATGCAACATGTAGATGCACTAAGTAGATGTAATAACATACTAGTAGTTGAAACAAATTCTTTCGAAGATAACTTAGTTATTTGTCAAGGCAGAGATGAAAAGCTCAATAACATAAAGAATATGCTAGCAAAAACAGAACACAATCAATACGAAATGCGTAATGGAATACTTTACAGAAAAGCAAGAGGTAATATAGTATTTTGCGTGCCTGAATCAATGGAGGAACATGTAATATATAAATACCACAATGAGATAGGTCACGTCGGCATGTCTTCTTCACGGCCAACAATCGACATAAACAGAGAGAAGAATTTTGTCCAACCTATGTAGGACCCGTCAAATTTAGGCAACTTTATTTCCGGTGAGTGAGACGTTGGTTTGGACACAATAAAAATTGACAGAGATTCTTCTGATGCGCTGTGTTGTAGAGTCGAGCTGGGAACAGCGGTTATGCTGTGTTTGTGCATCTAAATGCGAAGGATTTCTCTAACACTCATGACCTGCGAGTTGAAGTCCCTCCGCAAATGACGGTCCATCTCAGCGAGCTACTCCAACTTGTCGTGCGTCGCATCAAATGAAGCTTGTATGCGATCGAGATCTTCGATATGCAATTTGATTGAAGCCTCATTTAGCTCGCGCACACTAGCTTCGGTCACAGATGATTTATGCGTCATAAGTGGCCCGAAAATCTAGGAATCCTTGTGTTTCTAGAATTGCAGTCGGTGAGCAATTTGTGTTTGTGCTGTACCATCCCCTTCCATTTTGTTTATATGCTTATGCGAGAGCCGCTCGGCAAAAAGTATTTAATACTCAACTGTATCAATTGCGTGACTTACAAACTGGCACGGGGCCTTGCATGAGATTATGCTTCACTCATACAAACCCTATAACAAGCAAAACTGTGCAGCGCTTGCTTTCGTTGTTGGGCAGGTAACGAACAAACGAATGTACACAAACTACGAACGTTTGAAAACAATGAGAGATTTGAGAAACAATAAAATTTACAAAGTTAACTTACTGATAATGATTTCCGCTATACGTTCTTTCAATGCCAGACTCAGAATGCAAGTGAGCGCCAACAGCAGACAAAAGAGAGAGAAATGGCAACATTGAACAGGAACAAACTGACAATAAAAGGATTGATATCACCTGAGGCGGCCTCAAGATATACATCTTAAATTATTATTATTACTTTATTTATATATTTTTTGAAACTGCAATAAAAAACTGAAATTTGCCATTTGAGAATACACACATAGCTATATTAACTTGTGTTGTTGTTCTGAAACTTGTGAAATGGTGAAGGTCCGCTGCCATACCCACATCAGCTGGTCACTTACGTGAGCATTATAAAAGCACACGCGCTACTAATCCGAGGTCAGTTGTCTCTAATTAATTTTTTTTTTGAGTGGAACTCCATTCAGGAAAAGGATACGGACATGAAATATTATCAAGTCCCTGTAATAAATTACTTGTAATTCCAAAAATATAAACTGTAATAAAAGTATATATTTTAATATAATAAGGGGTATTTAACCAAAGTTTGATCATGAGCGGCTAAGAAGCAACACCAGGTGAGGAAGCTTTTGTCGTGTACAGTAAGTATAGGGGTGACGAAAGTGAGTTTGTATCGTCACCTAGGTAGGGAGGGCAAGTGGAACTGACTACAGCAATAGTCCCTAGATTGTTTTTGCCTTGGTTCTTGACGGAAGTAGAGGAAGAGTGGAGGAAGTCGCGAATAACATTTTTTTTAAGGAAGACGTTAGCCCTGCCACTAGGGTCGGATCAAGGACCGCCCTAAAAACGTTGTGCTAGGTCGAAGAATACGGGTAGGCGAGACCCAGAGGGGCGGTGTTGCGCACGTTGGTCATTTGGTATGGCAAATTTGCGGTTAAGCAGACCATGCAAAACGATAGTAAGGCCAAAGGAGGCGCCGTATTCGTAACAAGTTATTTGCCCGTATTCCCGTTGGCGTTCTTGTTTTAAAACATATCAAAAATGACAATTTGATATTCCTTTTGGCACAAAGTAAATACCTAATAAATGAAAAATAAATAAATGATAAAACTAAATTTGCAAAAATTAATGAAATAAAAATTTAAATAAATTAATAAATAAAGGAATGGAAGGGCTTGAAATTTAAACCAACTAATTTAAAGCCAGATCAAGAGGAGGAGGCGCCTATAAGCAGATTCCACTGGGAAGAGCAAACTGCAAATAAGTCCAATAAGATGTGGGATTCGGTGAATAAATTCAGGAGCTGACTGTTGACGAATAATTGGCGCCTAATATAAATTGTGAAAGTGGTGAAAATTTAAAAAAAAACCTGTGCTTCCGCTGATACCGGTAATGACGAAATACCCACAGTTTCAACAACTTAATAACAAATCCGCTGAAAAATAAAAGATTACAATAATGCGAAAGCAAACTGAATCCATTAAGGGGAATTTAAAAGATATTTCCCGTTACCAAAGAAAGAGGTTTGAAAGTGAGAGTAAAGCATTAAAATTTAAAGCCATTTTATGATTTTTTACTCAAAAAACGAAATTTTTTGCAAGAGTGCGAGAAATAAGACCCGTATTACACTTAGCAATTCAACTTTCAATTTCTCTCTCTCGCAACCGCTGTTTGAAGAGAAGAGAAGCGCGAGGCTACGATATACGAAATGTAGGTTGTTGACGATGGTGTACCATCAACACTCAACATTCTAACCCTTCATTTTGTGTTTGTTCGGATTTAACTCGTTCGTTTATCTTTTGTAAATAAAATTACGAAATAGGCAAAAGTAGGGTGGTCAAAGGAAGCTACTCAAATTTTACTAGAAAAAATACAAGATTTTGAATTATTATACAACAAGCAAAGTGCAAAGAAGATGTGAAGAACTGTCAAAAATGTTGAAAGCTACTGTAGATAGTGGAATAATTCAGATTAACACCAAAGAGGAATTAACGATTAGTTGAGAGAGTTGAATTACCTAATGGGTAGATGGGTATTATCTAACAATACAAATTATAGCAGAAGATGTGAAGAACTGTCAAAAATGTTGAAAGCTTCTGTAGATAGTGAATTAATTCAGATCAACACCAAAGAGGAATTAACGGTTAGTTGAGAGAGTTGAATTGCCTAATGGGTAGACGGGTATTATCTAACAACACAAATTATAGCAGCGCTCCAATTTTTCATTTGATTTTCGACACCTTGTCGCCGTCGACGACGACAGAGAAACGACTTTTAAAATGAGAACGCCAACGGCCTTCTGCCTGTTGTGTAACTATACTCTGTAAACACAGTTTTGTGTGTGAGCTAAAGCCTAACGAACGTAAACCCCCATCGTCTAGAATTATAAATTCTCAAAGTATAATAAAAAGAACAACGATTAAGAGATCAAAACAATACTGCAGAACCGTTATGTCGCCGTGTGTGAAGAAGGAAGTTCAGAAAAAAGACACGGGGCAAAGCTCTACCCACGCAAAGTACTTCTCACCGCTACAGACCATTATTGATTCAGATGAAGCTGATAATCTCGTCGAAGGCAGTGAGCAAATAGTGGAAAAAACAACTAAAGTGTATGCGTCGCCTTTAATGGTGATCAAATGTTCCGCTGATATCCTGCACAATTTGTGCAAATCAATTAGGAAGGTAATAATTGCAGTAAATATTCGATTAAACAAATTCCAATTTAAACTTCACCGCGAGGAAATAAGTGACTACGAAGCAGTTTGCCGTTCTCTAAAAGGCAAATTTGAGTTCTTCTCTTACGCAACTAAGAACGATAAGCCTTACAAAGCACTACTTCTGGGGCTGAAATCCATGGATATTGAGACTATTAAGGTTGAACTAATTAGGATGTGACTTCAGTTCATCGTGGTCAAACTTATTAAAAGATAAAGGCCAAACAATAGTATATTGGTATTGTATGTGCTATACTTCAGCAATATATCAAACACTCTTAGCGATCTGAAGAAAAACTATTCAGTGACCAGTTATGTTAAGGTAAAATGGAACCGACACCATTTTGTAAAATAGATGTGTCCAGCTGGTGGGATTTGCCGATGACATCGATATTATTAGCCGCACCAAACGATGATGTGACGCTTTTGCGGCTATTGAAAGAGAATTGGTTAAAGTAGGTCTTGCAGTAAATGTGGGTAAGACTAAGTTTTTTGATGTGCTCTAGCAGTATCTAGCGTCTTGATACTCATCTGAGTGCAGGTAACTATAGCTTTAAGTCTGTAAAGGAATTTATATAAATAGGCACCGCGGTGACGAACAACAACTTCAGCCTATAGATCAAACGAAGGGAGTACGCAACTGAATAGTAGAGCACTCTCTCAACAGACGAAAACTACACTTTACAAGATGCTCATTCTTCCAGTGCTTTTATATGGTGCGGAGGACTGTAAAGTAGCACAATCGGATGTAACCACTCTTGGAGTGTTCGAGAGAAAAGTTCTTCGGGAGATCTTTGGTCCTATTTGAGTTGACGGTAACTACCGTATTGCATGGAACGTTGGCAGGACCAGACGACGAAGCATTGGCAAGTCTTGGTATTACCAACTGGCGATGTCACGCGCAAAGCAGGGGCGCCTGGAGGCAAATTACTCATCAGGCTGAGATCCAATAAGGTTGTTATGGCCAACTACGAAGAAGAAGAAAATGGGACTATCAAAAAAAGGAATGTGAACAAAATTACACAGTGTTACAATCGCCAAATATTCGGGCATTGTTCAAATCACTGTTGGGTCAAGACATATTGTTCTATCTGCGCGGGTTATCATAAGACTACTGACTGCCTGGATAACGCAACCGTAAAACGGTTGATAGCGCCAACTGTAACTGTAACCATGAATCAAATTCTCCGGATTGTCCAAGCAGAGCTAATTACTTTAGTATTAAAGCATCTGTCCAGTGCAGACGCCCTAGACGGCTAACTAGAGTACCTGACAGGCCGCCACTGCTAAGTAACCCTGTAGTGTTTTCAAACCTACACGATAACGATCCACTTCGGGACAGTCATTCTTGGGCAAGCCCAAAAAATGTTACTTTAAAGAACCAAGACCTCTTTACGATTGAGGATATTAAAAATTTGACCCTTGAATTAATAAAAAATTTTAGAGGTTGTAAATCTAAAACACAACAATTTGAAATCATTACCTCTATAGGGTGTACCATCTACTAATCGTGTCGTGGAATGCCAGAGGCACTATTAAAAAAGGACGAACTTTTCAATTTTCTTACCCACAAAAAAATTAATATTTGCCTTCTTACAGATACTTGGACCTTCAAGTTCAATTAAACATAACTGTCTACGAAAATATCGCTAACATAACAGAGGGGGAGGGGTAGCTATAATTATCAAAAAGAATATCCATCATAGCTTGCTACCCCTTTCAAGTACAACTGTTTTTGAAACCATTGGGATTAGTATTACTGATTATACAGTTAACCAAACTGCGATATATTGTTGCTATTTTCGGGAGGTCGTGCTGAATCAAATAAGAACATTCAATTTAAAGCTGACATCCGCAAGTTTGTGGGCCAAACTTGACCATTTACCGGTTCTAACTAGGTTACATAGAAATTTCGCCGTTATTTACTCGTGCCGGTACGATGACAAAAAATGCGAACAGGGCCCAATTCGCTAGAGAAATCAAGTCATGGCTACTACGTACTGACACTCTCACAGTTCGTACCTCAAATGACATTGATTAGTTGGTCTCTGTTTTTACCAATACAATACTGCATGCTAACTCTCATTAAACGACGAAACCGACACCGTAGGAATTGGCAGAGATATAGAAATACGAAGGACCTAGCAACATCCAAATGGCTAAATCACCTCATATCCAGCAAGTTTTCTAAACTTCGGAATGAAGCTTGGAACAACCTAGTATCTTCACTTGACAAAGGCTCTTCACCCTTTTGGAAACTTACAAGTGTTAAAGACGTCTGACGTCCCTCCTCTATATGATGGTTCTAGTCGGTTTTCCACTCCTGAGCAGAAAGCGGATATTTCCGCCCAAAAATTTAGCATTAATTACGCTATTGCAGACAATCTCAGTGATACGGTTACAATTAGAGAGGTAAACAATTTCGTTTCTATATTACACTCATCCCGTCCTTCCCCTAGAAGTGATTACTATGTAAATGTCAGAGAAATTGCTGGGATTCTTAAACACCTTAAGCTGAGAAAAGCACCTGGGCGGGATGGTGTTGATAACAAATGCTTAAAAGCTCTTCCTCGTAATGGCATGTTATATCTTACCAAAATATTTAATGAATGTTTATGTCTGCTACTTACCCAAGCAGTAGAAACTTTCCAAAGTTATACCTATAAGCAAACCCAATAAACCGGCAGCTCTGCCTTCCCCTTATCGCCCCATAAACTTACTGTCATCAATTAGCAAAATTCTTGGAAAAATTGTCAAAAAGAAATTAACTAAGTTTATTGAAGGAAATGATATACTCACGCCGCAACAGTTTGACTTCCGTCAATAGCACAATACGCTGCATCCGCTAGCGAGGGCAAAAAAAAATTGTCCAAGCCAATTACTCAGGTGCCAAGTCCACGGGTATGATTCTATTGGATATAAAAGCAGCTTCCGATTTTGTTTGGCATGATGGACTATTATACAAGATGAACCGCTTAAACTTCCCTCTGGAACCTATCAAAATAGAATTTTATTAAAGATCTTTCCTTTATAGTCCACATCGGTAATGCCAAATCCCTAACTATTGGAATTGAAGTTGGTTGCCCCCAAGGGTCATGCCTATCGCCTAAACTCTACAACATATTTACATCTGACCTTCCATCCTTAAGAGGTTGTACTACTTTAATTTTTGCAGATGGTACCGATATCCTCTCCTCTGGCACTGTATCTGCGGACATTGTGAACAATCTCCAAGGGGCTTATGCCACTCTCATCGCCTACTTCACTAGATGGAAAATACAAGTTAACTCCGACAAAACAAGGCTGTCTTTTTCTCTAGGAAGCGCAAAAGCTGTCCTACCCACCTACCTTCAAGTCACATACAATTAAATAAGGTAAACGGAAAGTGAAAAAACCGGGTTAAATATCTTGGTGTGATAAATTTTATCAATAAAAAGTTAATATCTTGATTAGGAAGTTGTACCCTTTAATACATAGAAATTCTCGTCTTAATATAGACAACAAATTATATATACTTAGTCAGACTGAGTCATCTTTATGATAAATTTAGAACTATATGTATATATTCTAACTACGCTCACATTAATGATATTGTCCAATCTCCTTAGTAGTAAGTTTAGTTTTAAGTTTAGTTTTCAGGTCATACACAATTGTATTAGGGGTTTTTGTTGTAATTTTCACCTTGATTTCCTTTATTAGTAACAAATTGTTCACTATTTAATTTTTCTTATATCCTTATTTATAGTAGAAAACGCAAGAAGCAAGGACTCTTAATTAAGTAATTTCTAGACAAACACACTTGTATAAGCCTATGTTAAAATGAAGTTGTGAATAAAATGAAAATACTCTGTAATTTTTGGAACGAAGTTCCTTAACGCGGCTTGTGGTAGGAGTGAAATGACAGAAAATTAACAAAAAGCGTAACAACGTACTCGACGCCGATCTCGCATATCAATTGGCATTTATGTCGCTGAGACTTGGCACTTATATTTTATATAAATATATACATTATGTGCCTAAATTATGAATTATAATGTGCTTCCAAAAGTGAAACTGCTCATATATATATGTTGTTCGATTCGCACAAGCTTTTATATAAATTATAAATTATAATCTAATAGCCAATCTAAGGAAAGGTGGGTTAATGTTTGCATTTTCGAACATAATATTACTTGGTCAGCAAAGAAAAAATTTTTTTGGGCAAGGGAAGCGAGGTAGTCAAGGTGACGACGATTTGTTGTAAAACATCTGTGGTTTCGATGGAGTGACATTTTACATGCGCGTCATTGAGTCATAGCATTATTGTTCTTCCTGAAGCATTCGAGCGTTGAGCCGAAGTTGTAAAATGAAAACGAAGTCGTTAGCTGTGAAAACAACAACGAGTCTTTTTTGCTGTGAGCTCAATCGTTTGATTGAAGTAGAGAAACGAAAACAAAAATTATATTCGGTCAAAACAACAAGTGCATGTGTTGTTACTGAGAGAGAAGTCGTTTGAGCGGATCATAGAAACATGCGTTCATACTGATAGAACAACGTTTGATCGAAAACAACATCAAGAGGAACATACATATTTATTCATTCAGTTACATACTGAATATGTTACACATCATTACATCATCATCTTCTTTCGCGGGTCTCGTTTATTGATGCATATTATCATTTACAAACTCTACATCAATTACCTTTACAAATTCTTTCACTGGTCCTGCAGGCGCTGGTAAAACTTTCGTCATTAGACTCATAATGGAAATTTTTAACAGATTTACTGACACAGACGGCTATTGTAATGCTTATATAAATTGCGTTACCACTGGTAAAGCTTCTGTGTCAATTGATAGGACAACAAATTATTCTTCACTTAGAACTTCAATTTCAAAACTATTGCCTGTCATCTGAAATAGCACATTTGTATAGATCTCTTTTTCGATATGTACAAGTATCGATCATCGATGAAATAAGTATGGTCAGCCCAGAGCTTTTAGTGAAAATGTAGTATTATAGTTACCATAAGCCATTAATTAGCATGATACAATATGATGAGATTTAAAGAGTTTTCTGGCTTGCAGTAGAAGTTGACAGGCAGAAACCTGTTCGTAACATAACGAAAGAGCATTACATAAGTAAAGTAAAGGATCACAAAAATGGACATTCGCGCAGTTCCCCGAATTGTAACTTTAAGTTACACATCAAGAAGTGAGACATGGGCGTAACTTTAAGGCCACAAAAAAAATCATTGTAATTTATATGTAAAAAGGGTTGAGGAACTTCGTTCTTGACGGCGCTCCCCCACCGCACCCCTTTTTTTTAAATTTAATATATACATATATTTTAATTTTAGTGTTATTAAAGAACAACTTAAATTATACTTAAAGAAAACGAAGAAATAATTTGGAATTTAGTGAAGAGTGAATTAGACTAATTTGGATTGGTGACTGATGGATTGGTTAACATAATTACAAAGATCTCCCGACAAGGTCGACAGGATACCGTCTTCTGAGCCTTCTTCTCCTATGCGTCCTGAGAAGGCGTCTAGTTGGACAATTTGGGTGATGTTAGAACCGCTCTAAATACTCTGTAAAATGTATTTAAGTTTGGTTTTTTAAAACAACATGTTATACTGGAATAAAATAACTAATCACTATTAAATTATAATAAATTTATAATATATACATACTAGCGGCCCGCTCTGATTTCGCTAGGCCTAACTTATCAAATCGAGGGAGGTTACAGTTTTTTGTTTTAACACCATAAAAAAGAACAATTTTTCATTTAAATCGTTGGTTTTTTTTTAAAGTGTTTTTTACTGATTATGATTTATTAATTTAATTTATATGTATGTGTATGAAAAAGTAGCACAGCTCTAACAAAGAAGCAGAGAAATAAAGCAGAAACCAAAAAAGCTGCTATATTTGAGTGTTAAGAAAATGTTTTGACAAATTCCTTTTGAACTCAATTTCGCACTTTGGAATACATGTCCCGTTATAAGTTATTGGATATTTCTTCTTAGTGCTTATGTTGGTCACTTGATGTTGAAATAATTTAAAGTAAGTTGCAATTTCGTCATCTAATAGAGAAGTTCTTGCGGTTAACACTAAATATTGAAGATGCCTGGACGAAGAACGACAATTGATGTCATTCAGCTGGTTTATTATATAACCATCAAATTGGAAAAAGTGTCAAATACTTAGCTGGAACTTTCTCTTTGACTAGGCAAACGATTTTTAATATTATTAAGGGAGCAAATAAAGCAAACAGACGTAAACTTAATTTATCCCATGGCCAGCCAAGCAAATTATCTCAGCGAGCTGAACGCCGTTTTGTAACAAAAATCCAAAAATTTGGACAAGATCCCTGGCTACTGAATTCTAGGAACAGTGTTGTGATACCGTGATAGCGACGGTAAAATTTAGAATACTTTCATTCATGGTGTGGGGGTGCATATCCAGTAAAGGGGTTGGTGAGTTGGCTTTTTTGGAGAATAAGATGGATGTTCAACAGTATTTGAATATTTTAAAGTGCCAATTAGTGAAAAATGGAAGCAAATATGGATTCATTCTGGATAACAAATCAAAATTCAAATTTTACCAAGACAATGATCCCAAAAAAAAAGCCTATTTAGTGAGGGTGTGGCTGCGTTTTAATACCAGAAAAGTGTTTGGTATGCTAGCTCAGATGTCCTGACCCAAACCCAGTTGGAACTTTGTGGACATATTTAAAGAAAAAAGTGGCAAAAAGGCAACCAACAACGCGAGCAGCTCTTAAAAGAGTAGGGGAATGGGTGCAAATTCCACGGGATTACGTCTTGCTTAAACTAGTTTATTCCCTGAAACGACGTTTAAAAGCCGTGGTAGACACCAAAGGAATACTTACTAAAGATTAAATTAGTTTTAATTGATTTTTTTCTCACTTCTCTTTCTATATTCTGTCTTGTCAAAACAACTTCTTGACACTCGAAAATAATAGTTGTTTTGGTCTCTCTTTTCTTTCTCTGCTTCTTTCTTAAAACTATGCTACTTTTCGAAATAAATATGTAGAAAACGATCGCAAACCATTTGTCGTACAAAGTGGTATCTGATATCCACATACTTCGTCCTTGAGTGATGTATTGGATTCTTCGCCAACTGCTGTGCGCTTAGGTTTTCTCCATATGCAATTGTCGGTGTATCAGTTTCGCCACAGCCGATCTCGATGATTAGTCGCTGCAATGAAACAGCTTCTTTAAAAGCAGCCTGGTGCTGCTGAGTGCCACACTTTGTTGCCTCTCCGACTTGCATGCTATCGGACCACCAGCTAAGAAAAACACATAGCCAGTGTAAGATTTACGATCAATCTTATCGCCACCCCAGTCTGCGTCAACATATCCCGCCAGTGCTTGTCCACATCTTCTGGACCTTAGAAATCCAACAATTGATTGATAAGCCATCAAATCGACTTTCTGGTATTCATCAATATCACATGCCACTTGATATTCAGCATCTAGAGGTGTGGATGCCAATCTGCAGTTCTCAATATCGTATCTTTGTAATAAATTCTTGATGTATTGCGTTTGTGCCAATTTGATTTCACCAAGCTGACCATTTCTCTGGATCTCCATGCCAAGAAATAATTTCAATGGTCCTTTATGCACGCATTCAAAAGCTTTTGAAATTGATGCCTTCAACTTGACCAAATTTTTCTTTGATTAACATGCTATTATCAAATCATCAACATATACCAACACTAATGTTAGATTTGTTCCGTTACATAGTATATAAAGGCATGGCTAGTTATCCAAGGCGGTAAAACCAAGTTTCATAGTCGCAACACTTGTCCAGGTTTGCTGCCAAAACCTTCAGCTTGCTTAATATACACAGTGTAGGTCATTAGGTCATTATTTAAATATGCCGTGCATACGTCCATTTGGTGTAAGTAACATTTCAATTCTGCAGCGATGGCTAACAAAAAGCGCAGGCTCTCCATCTGAGATATTTCGAGATAGTTTACACCATACTGCTGCGAGCATCCTTTGTAACTAGTCGTGCTTTAAAACGTTCTATTTTGCCGTTCTACTGCCACGTTTAACGGTGTAAACCTATATGCACCCTATTGTCTTTTCGTTTTTTGGAGAATCCGTGATCTCCCAAGTTTGATTTTTAATCAATGACTCATACTCTTTCCGCATAGCTTCGTGCCACTGCGAAGCGTGTATGCCGTTAATTGCTTCTTCGTATGTTTCTGGTATCGGTACGTCGCTAGCAAGCAATGCACCAAGTAAGTTGTAGATAAATCGAATATAACACATTCGCTATCACACTTTCTGATAACGCTATCCTCGTTGAACAGCACGTCAAGCTTTTCCAGAACCAGCCTCTTTTCTGCGTCATACAGCCGATACGCTACGATACCCCACCAAACGGTATTCTTTACCCTTTGGTTGAAATTTGCTTCTCTGATGACCTTTTTCCAGTACCACTGCAACGCAGCCAAAAACTATTAAAAGATTTGCATAAGACATAGAATGGATTATGTCTAAAAAAGGGAAGAGTAATAAGAACACTAAAGTTAATCATTCTAAGTAAGGAAGGTGAGTTAATACTATCATAAATGAGGTTATACATAAAAGTTACCGCAATGACCGTTCTACGATTAGACAAGGTGGGAGGTGGATCAATTTGAGACGACACCGATAAGATGGTAGGAAAGCAAGTGCAAGTTTTTGAGAGCAAAAAGTAGAAATTGCTTTTGCATCTACTCAATACGATCGATATACATCTGATATTGAGGATCCCAGACACAAGACGCATACTCCAGAATAGGTCTTACCATTGAAGTGTATAGTACTTTGGTAGTATACGGATCATCAAATTCCTTAGACCAGCGTTTAATATAGCCAAGGACACCTCTAGCTTTAGAGACCGAAGTGGAAATGTGGGTACCGAAATGCAACTTCGAGTCCATCAAAATACCAAGGTCGTTAAACTGGGAAATACGATCTAAACTATTTGAGTCAATGTAATAAGAATTTGAAATAAGGGCTCCGCGAGAAAAGGACATAACTTTGCATTTATTGGTATGGAGGATTAAATAGTTTTTGGAGCACCAACGAGATAAAGAGTCTATGTCACTCTGAAGGAAAATCCCTTGAGAAGGGTTATTAAGGCGGAAACACAGTTTTACATCATCTGCATACATTAAAATCTGAGAGTGTTTGATGACGGTAGGTAGATCATTATGAAATATGTTATGATGATCAAGGTAAGATGCCAGCCATCGGATCAATGGAGAAGGGAAACCAAAAGCTTTGAGTTTGGTTATGAGCAACGCATGCGATACAGTATCGAAAGCTTTACTAAAGTCGGTGTAGATAACATCAGTTTGGCTACCTACTGAAAAGTTGTGATTGACAATAGAAGTAAATTCCAACAGATTCGTTACCGTTGAACGGTTCTTTACAAAACCATTCTGAGAAATACTCAACCATGGGCGAATATAAAACTGTAGTTGATCAATGATAATCTGCTCAAACAACTTAGGAATTGCACACAGCTTGGCAATACCTCTGTAGTTCGATATATCTGACTTACTACCCTTTTTGAATAAGGGAAGTATATAGGATTTTTGCCAACCACTTGGCATAGACGAAGTAATAAGGTATAAATTAAATAAGGTATAAAGTGGAATATATAAGTTGTTAGCACAGCTTTTTAAGATACAACTAGGAATATTATGCGGACCAGGAGAAAAAGAAGGTTTAACCATTTTTAGATATCGTAAAATAATACTGCCGTCAATAAACGGCATATTGAAGTGATTAAATTCATCAATTTTGTAAGGGTAAGGAGAACTATTTCCACAGGCACTATTAGAGTAGATGCCCTTAAAAAATTTAGCAAAAAGGTTCGCAATCCCATCATCAGAGCTACTTGCAACTCCATCAAACTCCATACTAGTTGGAAATAACTCTGATTTGTTTTTGATTTTGATGAATTTAAAAAAATTTTTGGGATCTCGATTAATATTTACTTTTACTTTGCACAAATATCTACTATAGCAAGATTGATTAAAAATGTTGAATTTACTACGAGCCGCGGCATAACTCGCATAATCAGTTGCAGAACAAGAGCGCTTAAATTTTTTAAATAACCGATTTCTAATATTTTTTAGACGGACCAAATTTATACAAAACCAAGGCGGACGCTTAGAATCATCGGTAACATGCACTTTAGGCACACATTTATTGATATAATCCAGCATAGTCGTGTTGAAAAACCGCACGGCAGTATCAATATCAGAAGAAGAACTTATTATTGACCAATCCGTGGAAGCAAGCAATGAGTTGAGACGATTGAAATTAGTATGTTTAAAATTAAAAGCTTGTCTTGGCTTAGCACAAGTTGAATCAGATGCAGACAGAAGTTGGTTAAGAGTTAGTGTCACCTCAAAAGTGGGGTGATAGATATCTTCTGGAATTGACAATGGAGAGGATCTCGACAGTGAGGTATTTTCATGGCAGTTAGTAAACACTAGGTCTAGCATACGATGTTTGATGTTGGAAATGTGGTTTATTTGCTGGAGAGGGAGATCCAGCAATAAATCAACGAACTCGCTGCCAAAAGAAGGAAGAACGATATTGGAGTCACTAAAAGGAATCCAATTAATAGAGGGAAGATTAAAATCACCCAAAACAAGCATAATATCAGCGTCATTAATGAGCTTTAATACATTCTGGATAGCCTTCGCTTGATCCAAGTAGACTGAGTCGGACGATGAAGGAGGAATATATGAACAAGTAATAAAAATGTTATGAGTAGAGAATGAAATGTTGACGCAGATAAATTCAATGTTTTCAGTATCGTCAAGAGAGACCAGTTCTGACGAAAAAGATGAAAGAACAGAGATTAAGCCTCCACCACCTACGCGGCCATAATGATCTTTAGGAAACGTATAGTAAGAGTTATTGAAAATTTCAGAGTTGAGAACATCAGGGAGAAGCAAAGTCTCAACGAAAACTATAATGTCATAACTGAAAGAAAAACTTCTAAGATAAAATGAAGAAAGTTTAGACTTAAGCCCTCTAACATTTTGAAAATATAGACTTAGTTTTTTGGAGATTTGGAAGAAGCAGAAGGTGAAGCTGAAGCAGTGACTTTTAAGGTAACCTGCAAAGTCCTAGATTTTTTCCTAGGAATAAACTCAAGGACCACCATATGGGCAGGCCAGAATTTAGGGTCACAAATGACAAAAAATACTTCCATAGAAACTGAATGTTTGAAAGAAGAGCCTTCTCTAGGGCTAGAAAAATTAAACTTATGAATAATAATATTCGAAAGGTTGCATGATTTTAATGATAGCGTGCAACGTCGTCACAGGTTGTCTCTTTATCCAACCTGGAAATAAAACATGTTTACGAGGATGCAGCACCTTCAAAGAAATCTTAGGGGAAGACAAAGTACAACACGAGCTAGAGACTTTAGTAGAAGATGGAGCAGAAGTTACAGTAGTAGGGCAGGGAATAGAGAAAGATAAACAAGTAGTGGAGGAAAAGTTGAAAGCGACAAATGAAGAAATAGTAGAGGGGATATTGGTAAAAGAGCTAATGGAATTGTAGCGGGATGGGATGATTGGTTATATATTGAAGAAAGTACAGAAGAATAAGTGGGCAAAGGTTGGGAAGAAGCGGAACAAGTTGGAGAAGTTTAAACTGAAGTCACAGTAGTAGGACATGGAATAAAGGAACACGAACTAGTAGTGGAGGGAAACTTAAAGGCTATAGATGAAAAAGTAGTAAATGGGATAGTGGTTGACGGAGCTACTGGAATTGGAGCGGGATGGGACGATGGGGTGGTTATGGAAGAAAGTACAGAAGAGTGACTGGGTAAAGGTTGGGAAGAAGAAGAACAAGTTGGAGAAGTTGAAGCTGAAGTCACAGAAGTAGGACAAGGAATCGAGAAAGACGAACAAGTAGTGGATGGAAAGTTCAAAGCGACAGATGAAGACATAGTAGAGGGGATAATAGTAGAAGGAGCTAATGGAATTGGAGTAGGATGGGGCGGTTGGGTAGAAGTAGAATAAAGTACATAAGAATAAGTGGGTAAAAGTTGGAAAGAAGTAGAACAAGTTGGAGGGGAATGACAAAAAGGGAATTGAGGAGACGAAAAAGAAATAGGTGGCGCAGTGGTAGGCGCAAGATTGTGAGGGGATAATGGTGGCAGTTGTACTGCATTAGCCGTTGGAGTCGAATCAAAAGAGTACTCCATAAACATTTCTGCCCCAGCATCAAACTCTGAGATGAGCTCAATGAATAGTTTCTTAAGTTTTTGGTATTTAATTCGCATACGGTGGTACATCAATGAGAAGTCCCACTGACGATTGAAGCAGCTGGGGCACGACCACCTGATGCCACAACATACAGGTTTAGCCGTACCGTAAAGTCGGTCATAATCGCGACCAGTCAACCCAGCGCACTTAAGGTGGGCGAGGTTATCGCATATCCAACAAGAGAACCTCTAAGCTTATCATTATTAAAGTTGTCTTTGTTGGTGCAAGCCTGAATACAGAAACTCATTTTGCGCGAAGTATAGAAACAAGATATAAAATAAAATAAAAACAAAATAAGATAAATAAGATAGGAAGAAATGAATAAATAAAATGAAAATTAATGAAAAAAGAAGTATATTTTAAAAATAAAAAATAATAATAATAAAATAAAAAATAAAAAAATTAAATAAAAATTTTTACAAAATTTTGTATAACTTTATAAAAGCTTAAAAATTTATGAATATATCAAATAAACAATAAGTAAAATAAATAAATAAAAATAAAATAAATAAAAAAAATAATAACAATAAAATAAACTTGAGAGAGAAAATTTTTTAAATTTATTTTCAAAATTTTTTTGTTAGTATCAACACTGTGCAAAAACGCACAACGACTTGAGCCCGAATGTTGACACTCTCAACTAGACAGAGATAGTATTGTAGATAGAAAAGCGAGGTGAATAATAATATTTTCCCATAGAAAAAAGAGGAAAGACAGTTATTTAAAACTAATAACTACTGCTTGGAGAGCAAAAAGGAAACAGAAAAAGACTAAAGTAGCAAAAACTATTTTAAAGGGAGAGCAAAGCAGGAAAAAAGAGATTGAACTCAATACACAGGAAAGCCAAATTTAAGCGTTGTACTTGCCAAAAATAGTTAAACATTGATAAGTACAAAATTTATACGGGTGAAATGATACATCACAAATAATATCACTTAACACCGGAAAAAAAATACATATTAGTAACGATAAAACGACAATAGACAAATTAATTGCCAAATGCTAATCAAAGTCAAAAAGCGGAGCAGATTCAAAACGCCTCTGTTAAGCACAAGCACGAAGAAGAATTTGCTTTCATATTCGGGACATAAAGCACGTCAATCAGTTTCAATGCACAAAACTGCGTTTTTTCAACACTTCGCCTATTCCCTCCGCACGCAAAAAATCGTCGCTGGCAAAACCGATTATTTCTGTACGCTTGTGAAATATCGTGAACTTCATGTTGAGCGATCGAGAGTAACGGCATCTAACGCTCTTAACAAACTGCAATGTTTTTGTTGTTATTTTTTCATTACATCGTGTTCTTTGTTCTCATTTGCAACGCCTGTGCTGCGACACTGCCTCTTTATATGCCCTTGCTGTTCACACTTGAAGCATGTAATATTTTGCGTCTTTCCTTTGGTCATCGTGTATGTATTAGGCCGCTGCCTAACTGTAAATGCATGTGAATTCACTTGTGGCAAACTTGAAAGTAGAATGATTGACTGCAACTCTTCTGTTATTTCGATTCCTACTGAAGCCAGTTTGTCCAATATTTCAACAAACGTCTTCAAGTAGCCGGTCACATCCTGATTATTCGTCATTTTGAGGTTAAGTAATCTCTTGTATAAAGACACTTACCTCACCGGACCACTCGGCTGATGGACATCTTTTAATTTCGTCCATGCATCCTTTGCCTACGTACAATCTTTAATGTAGTCCAGCTGCGAAGGTTTGACACTCAACGTAATCATGGCCAAAGCCTTCTGATCAAGCACCAATTAACACCCCCACCAACATTTTCCTGGTTGATCTCGCCTGACGTCACATGCCAAAGCTCCGCGGGCACAAGCACACTCCGCATTTGTATGCTCCCTGACCCGTTGTTTGCCTCCTCCAGCTTGTCTATCTGATACATAGCAGCCATCTTGTATACCTTTTCTACGCATTTATTTATTTACTTAAAAAAAAAAAACATACATACATGTAATTAGTTCTAAGGCGATGCACTGTATAGGTTATAAGTTGAAAATTTAAGTGATACAACGCGGACGCATATCATTTGGCGCCCGAGCAGGGACCTGAAATTTTCGGTCTCAGTCTGGAGACGCATTTTGATCATTTGGCTGGCGTTAAGCGCCAGGTCTCATTGTGGAGAGAACATTTTGGCGCTCGAGCAGGGACCTGCGAAAAAGGTCCACAACCGGCTAAGAGCTCAATATCTAGAGCATCGACGCGTCGCAGGACTGACGTTTGGCGGGTCTCATCGAGTGGAGGATACACAGTTACACTGTCACAGTAATTCAAATTTTTCTTGTATTTTGGTTTTTTTTTTTATTTTTTTATTTCCCATATGTCGTGTACATATGTCTTTATTTTTTATTAAGACTATTAGTACATGGTTTAAACGTTATTTTAGGGTTGTAACTAATTTATGTGAGCAGATCACAAAAGTTTTTTATTTTTGTAAGGATGTAGGGGAAAAAAATCAAAATAGTAACAAAAATAATATGCATTTAAATTAAATTAATACAATTATAGATCAAAATATAGTAAAGAAAACATAAATGTAATAAGAATATAAAATACAAAAATAAACACATTAAACAAAAACAAAGAAAAAAGAAAGACGTATTGAGATATATATATATATAGCTTCGAATTTATTCAACCAGATCCACTGGCCTTGTCCTCTGTAACCTGCGTCTGCATTGTAGTTCCTGTATTGGGAGTAGGTTGACACCAGCATTTGGGTGTTGGGTAAGCTTGGTCTGGTAGATACGACTTATTTTTGTAATCTCCTCTGTTACTGTTGGAATATTAAGATCACGATGCAGATCATTGTTAGTTATATACCACCCAGCCTTGGTGATCATACGAATTATTTTTGATTGTTGTCTTTGTATTATGTCTGTATTTGATTTTTTGGCCGTTCCCCAGATTTGTGCTCCGTACGTCCAGATTGGTCTTATAATAGCTTTGTAGATCAGTATTTTGTTTTCTAATGTTAATTTTGATTTGAGCAGCCAATATAATTGACTAATCCTCAGCTTGATTTGATCCCGTTTTTTAAGTATATGGTATTTCCAGTTGAGTTTGTTATCAATATATAATCCTAGATATTTGACTACATTTTCAATTTTTACGTCAGCTCCGTCAATCTTTATACGAGGTGGTGTGAATTTAGTTTTAGTTGTATATATAACATGTACTGTTTTGGTATTATTTACTTTTATTTGCCACTTTTCAAACCACTTTAGGGTAGTATCCAGATGCTGTTGTAGTTTGGATGTTGCTATGTTTACTTGTCTATGTGCGCTAAGTATTATAATGTCATCAGCAAATGTGGCTATCATTGAAGCGTCGTCATTTGGTGATGGTATGTCCGCTGTAAAGATAGTGTATAATAACGGTCCTAGTACACTTCCTTGTGGTACGCCTGTTTTGATTTTTCTTAATATGGAATATTCATCTGTGTACTTAACGAAAAAATGTCTTTCTGTGATATAGTGTACTAATATCTGTAGTACGTTATGCGGGAATATATTGCGCAATTTTCTGATTAGTCCTTTGTGCCAAACTTTGTCGAATGCCTTTTCTACAACTAGAAAACTCCTATACAGAACTTTTTGTTGTCAAGATCGTTTAAAATTTTATGAGTCACATGATGGATTTGTTGTATGGTCGAGTGTTTTCGTCGAAAGCCAAATTGGTGGTCAGGTATTATATGTTTGCGTTCTATAATAGGTAACAGTCGCTTGCACAGGAGCTTCTCGAATATTCTTGACAGCAGTGGAAGTAAGCTAATTGGTCTATATGATGCTGGATTATATACGTCTTTACCAGGTTTTGGAATTGCAATGACTTCAGCCACTTTCCATACTTTAGGAAAGTAATTTAGTCGAATTATCGCGTTGAAAATATTACGTATGTATACCACTGCTTGAAGTGGTAGCTCCCTTAAAAGTTTTCCGTCAATTTTGTCATACCCGGGTGCTTTTTTGGGCTTTATGTCGTGCTGTATACATTTGAGTATTTCATTTGTGCATATTTTTTTTAGGCGAGTTGGCTGGGGAGTGACTGTCGAGTTTATATGACAGTCATCTTCGTTGATAGTTTCATCAGCAAATATTTTTTCATAATAATTCGCTAGAACTGTCGCCTTGTCTAGGTTCGTTACTGCCCATGATCCATTCTCCATTTTTATAGGTGCCTGGTGTATTGTTTTATTTGTCAGTTTTTTTGTAGCTTTCCACAGGGAGTAGTCGGTAAAGCTTGTCGGAGTTAGCCTCTGTAAATACTTCGTGATTTCAAAATTTTTCTGATTTTGGAGATATTTTTTAATTTCATTAGTTGCCTTGTTATATTTATTTTTCGCATCGGGGGATCTGCAAATGGTCCATGCTTTTTTTAGTTTTCGTTTTGTGCATATCAATTTGCGAAGCGCAGGGGGTGTGTATCGCTTTGCATGGTGTATTATCTTGTCCGGAGTTGCTTGCAATACTGCCTTCTCAATGGTATCGTTTAGTTGGACTATAGCTGATTCTACGTTGTCGGGTGATCTCAGTGGAATGCTTGTATTTAAGTTTGTGTTAATGTAGTCTCGATAGGTATCCCAGTCAGTTTTGTTGTTGTGCCATAGTTTGGACTTGGTTGTGTTCACTTCAGTTGAATTAAGTTCGAGTAGTATAGGTGTATGGTCTGACGATAGTTCCAGTCTTGATGTTATGACACATTTATTTAAGTCTATGTCTTTGAGTATATAAAAGTCAATGAGGTCTGGCTTTTTATTTTTGTCTGTTGGCCAATACGTGGGTTCGCCAGTACTAAGATGTTTAGCTTTTGCTAACAGAAGTGCACCCTGTAGGTTTTTACCTTTCTTGTTTGATATTCTGGAGCCCCAGTCTGTATGCTTCGCATTGTAGTCGCCTGCAGCTATAAAACGGTGTCCGAGAGTTTTTAAGAAGGCAAGGTATTGCGACTGAGAGATATTGTGCTTTGGTGGGCTGTACACGGCTGTTATTCTTAGTGGTCCGGATGAGTCGAAGATTTGTATGCTTGTCGACTGGATATAGGTTTCTTGGAATGGAAGCAGTACGTTATGTTTAATGTTTTGTTTAATAATGATAGCAGTCCCACCGTGTCCTGTACCGTCGGGATGGCATGTGTGGTACATCTTGTATCCACTTATGTTCATGTGCTGGCTACTTGTATAGTGTCTTTCCGATATCAAAGCAATGTCAATGTAGTTGTTGTGTAGGAAAAGCTGTAATTCATTCAGATGATTTTTTAATCCGTTTGCATTCCAAGTTAAAATTTTTATTTTAGTGTCCATTCTTGTTGTCGAGTTTTGTCAATAGTACTGTTGTGATGTTAATCATATTACTCATTTGTTGCGCTAGTTGTTTTATTATATCTTTTATTTCCGCTAAATCTTTTGAAAATTCAGTCTTTTTTTCTGTGTTTTCACTAGTCTCGTTTTTGTTGGATTCGTTTTTGTTGCTTTCGTTTTTGTTGTGTTCCTCATCTTTTTGTTGAGGTTGTAACTGATTTGTGGGGTTTCTACGGTTACTGGCTGCTGTTTGGGCGTACGTTATTCCAATTTTGACTTTGTTTGATGTCTGTTCTACTACCTGATGGTCATCTTTTTTATCGTCTTTCTCTTTTAGTGAGGGAAATCTTTTAATTTTTAGATGTTTGTATACGTCACATCCCTTATATTTGGCTGTGTGTGAGCCGCCACAAAGAGCGCATTTAATTTGATCTGCACTTATTAGTTTGCAGTCAATAGTTTTGTGCTTGCCAGCGCATTTCACGCAGATCGGGTCTTTGGTGCAGAAATTTCGTGTATGACCATATTTTTGGCAGTTTGAGCACTGAGCTACCGTGCGTTTGTGGTGTGGTGGCTCAAATATGACTTTGGTACATAGGAGTGTTGTAATATTAAAGATTTCTCTATTATTTGCTTTGACTTTTAGTTCAATGAAAAATAGCGGCAGTGGTTTCTTTGTCAGTTTTTGTTGTACGTTGTGTATATTAATAACGTCGTGGCCTAGTTCCGATAGCTCGTTCTTAAGTTCGTCAAGGTCAGTGGCGTAGTGCATATTTCTAAGTACTGTTTTGAATCCCCGCTCCTCTTTCGGCTTAAAGGTGTAGTATTTAGTTTTGTTTTCCCTGAGCATCTTAACCACCGCCGAGTAGTTCGACGAGTCATTTGTCTGTACGCATACTTCGTTGTTTTTAAGTGTTTTTAAAATGTAGTTTTGTTGTATTATGTTTTTCAGAGCTTTGTTTAGTACGTTAATTTGTTCTACGTTCTGTACGTATATTGGTGGTGGCTTGTGTATTTTAGTAGGTGGTTGAGGTTGATTTGGCGCATTAGAATTTGCTTCTGTACCACTGCCGTCTTCAGCCGTTTCGTCTGGTGAGAGGAGTTCGAACCTGTTATTAGTGTTAGGCGCGCTCAGCCAGTACCTTTGCAGTGTTGTTTGTGTTGTCGTTTGTGTTTGAGTTTTTTTCCTACTTTTTTTACTATTGCTATTTTGTTCGGAAGTGTTGTTGGGAGAGAGCTTACTACGGTTGCGTTTTATTTTTGACTCTTGTGGGTTTTGATTGGTTGAAGTTTGTACTTGCGTGTTTGATGACTTTTCTCTGATCAATGTTGTTGCCGAAGAGAGGGAGCAAATTGGCATTGTAGCTGAGAAAGATGACGTGGTGGTTGTTGTAATTAGTGAGATAGCAGCTGATGTCTGCGTTGTGGTTGTTGTTGTTGTTGTTGGTTGGAACGAGGAGAGTGGCGTCGTTGGTGAAGCGCATTGTGCACTCCACGGCAGAGGCTGCATATTACCTGCTGCCATGGAACAGCTGACAGTTAGTTGAGTGGTAGAGCGAGAGGCTGCTTTTGTTGGGATTGATGATCCGTTATTGTTTTCTCTTTGTGAGTGTGTAGCTGTTTGTTGTATTGCGGGAGAGCAAGAACGCGCTCTCTCGAAATTAACGGGAAGTGAGGCTTGGTGTGAGTCACTGATGTTGATGCTGTTGTTTGAACCGCTTGTTGATGTGCCAAGGTATTCGTTGTTGTTACTTATGCGGACAGCTGTTTGAGCGTGGGGTACGCTCATGCTGTTCCTTGATGGATGATTTTGTTTTTACGAGCTGCCCGCAGTCGGGGGACTGCGTTCAACAGGCATTTTGAGATAAGAACAATTGATTATCTTGTCTCTTGATTTAGTTTTTTGTGTTGTTAAATTCGGAAAGCGAAAGGAGACGACTAGTCGACTTGACAGTACACTTGCGAATGAGTATTTTGGTGACCGATATTTCGTTACACGGCATTGTGCTGATTCGATGTGCGTGGAAAATAAATAACAAATTCATACAGTTTAAAGTGAATTAAGAAAAGTAATCGATCACACTTTTAATTATTTAAAAAGTGCAAAGTGGTTGACCAGGTAATTCACAGCTGGTTGCGTTGAAGACATTATGGCAGCTGCGCTAAGCGTAAGCAGCGGTGGGTGTTATATGTGTTCTTCAACACAAAACTTAACGGGTTGTCCCCAGTGCAAAGGTATCAGGAAATAAAGAAACGTGGATTATGTTTAATCTGTTTCAGCAAACGACATGGTACGAGAGAATGATCTGTTTCTCACTGCAACGTTGGCCGAAAACCTCATCATACCCTATTGCACAGGAATGGTGAGATGGAGGAAGGCGCGCCGACTGGGGTCGCATTCAAGATATTGCCGGCCGAAGGCAAGGAATCGCGACGGAATATTTTCCCTTAGTTCATCGGGCGTCGTTGCTAGCAGGTCAGTTTCAAAGCTTTTTAGCGACCGCCATTGTTCTAATACAGGAAAAACACGGGAGGATGTAGATGTGTGTTAGATTCAGGAAGTCAGCTGTATTTTGTCACGCAACTAAAGTTGACGATTGACAAGGAAGAATTTACTGTTTGCGGCATTGGTAATGCTAAGTCCGAAATTTTGCTGCAGGTTCATGCCAAGGTTCGGTCACGATTGACAACTTTCACTTCAATAATTCACTTTTGTGTGTTACCGAAATTACACGATACGAACCGAATATTCCGTTTGCCTTTTAAAAACCCGGTCGATGAGTTGGGAGATTCCTATCAAACTGCTCTTCGGAGATTTTGAATTTGGAAAAAAGGCTCAACAAAAACGCCGCGCTTAAGGAACAGTACGTGGGGTTCATTGAGAATTATGCACATTTATCATTTAGAGGTGTTAGAACCTCAGCGCGTGAACGAAATAAAATATTTTATTTCGCATCATCCGGTGATTCGGCCAGATAGTCTCACGACCAAATTAAGAGTGGTGTTTGATGCGTCCTGCAAATCGAGCAACGGTGTTTCATTAAATGATTTGCTGCTTGTAGGACCCACTTTGCAACCAACGCACTTTGAGATATTATCAAGATTTCGTTTTTATAAATACTCACTTACTGCCGATATAACTAAGATGTATAGACAAGTTTTATTGAGTTTTATTGATTGTAATTACCAAGGGATTCTGTGGAGAGCTATGTCGTCTGACCCAGCCCAGGTCCTGCGCCTGAGAACTGTCACGTACGGCACGAGCTCAGCACCTTACTTAGCAGTGCGTTGTTTGTGCCATTTGGTAGATGATTTGGCAGATGAGTAACCGCGAGGATGCAAGGCACTGAAAGAAAATTTTTACATTAATGATTTGTTAACAGGGGCAGATTCGTTGGGGCATCTTTATGAGTTGAAGGCTCAATTGACGGCGCTCTTAAACAAGGGAAGGTTTGAGCTTCATAAATGGCGTGCTAGTTGCTCGTCTGTATTAGGTGAATCAGGCGAAGTTAAGAACTTACCTATAAATGTACCCGAATACTCGAAGACGTTGGGAATCAACTGGTATTCCGGGAAGGACGTCTTCCGTTTTTCTTACAAGGCAGAGCTTGTTCCAGTCATAACGAAGCGATCGGTATATCGGAGTTGTCGCAGCTGTTCGACCCTCTCGGATGGCTACACATGTTAATAGTATTGGGCAAGGTTCTTATGCAGCAGCTGTGGTTGCTGAAAAGCGATTCGGATGGGGAAAGTTCCGAGATTTCGCATATCGAGCTTATTGTATTTTCGGCCGCGTTACTGAGGGCGTATGGTGGCATGGTATATTGTAGGGCAACTGACAAGTCAGGGGTAGTGCACACCAACCTTATTGCCGCCAAGTCGAAAGTTGCTTCCGTGAAAGTCACGTCGTTGCCTAGTCTAGAGTTGAACGCCGCGTTGTTGTTAGTACAGTTAGTCGACAAGATCCAGGTATGTTTGTTTGCCAATGCAAATCGATCAACGCAGGTACTTTAGAGACTCAAATTCGTAGGACTGTATCCTATAGACTCTGATATGAGTTAATTCTTCACGAAATTGTTATGTATTTGTTCTCTTAGTTGTTTATTAAATAAAACTACTTAGACTGAATCCTCTTGATCATGCGACAAGATAACTGTAATATAATGTTAACCAATCACAATTATATAAGTTAACTCTTCACTAGGTTGTTATCTATTTATCCTATAAGTTGTTTGTTAAATTAAACGTCTAAGACTGTATCCTCTTGACCTTGAGGAAAGATAATTGTAATATATTGTTAATCACCAATCACAGTTATATGAGTTAACTCTGAGCTAAGCTGTTATGGATTTTTTTTTGTTGTTTATTAAATAAAACTTCTAAGGCTGTGTCCTATTGATCATGCGACAAGATAATTGCAATTCACATGCAAGCCTCTGGACAACTTTTGTTGCCAATCGTGTTGCAAAAATTCAAGAGTTGTCCGAGATAAACGAGTGGTTCAAAGTGGCAACTAAGATCAATCCAGTGGACATAGTGTCGCGTGGCATGTACCCTTCAGAGTTGAAGAATTGTAATTTGTGGTGGAAAGGACCTGACTTTGTCGGTCTGCTGATAAGTGAATGGCCTGATGGCACCTGGCGTTCAACTACCGACGAACTATCTGAGCAACATAAGTCGTTTGCGCTTCTTGGATCAGTCGTCAAAGGGTGTGTGGACGTAATTAGTGGTTGTAAGTTTGCAAGTTCATTTCTTAAATTAAACGTGTTTTTGGGTATATCTATCGATGACGCACGTGGCGCGAAGGGCAGACTAGCTCCCGACCAGGAGCATTGACGATTCGCGAAATGAAAGGGTGTTTGGAGTACATAATCTTTAATATACAGGGATTATGCTTTGCACAAGAAATTCAAGATTTGGAAAAGGCAAAAGCAGTCAGGTCGTTGCGAGTACAAAGTCTTTTTCCTTTTCTGTCAGAAGCCGAGCGGGTTCCCGTTATGCGAGTCGGTGGGAGATTATCGATGACAAGTGTACAATTTTCAAAAAAGCATCCGATTTTATTGTATGGGAATCATGTCATAGTCAAATCCATGGTCTAGCGCTCACATTGAGTCAACATGCACGCAGGGCTACAAGCATTATGTGCCTTTGTGCGACAAAAGAATTGGGTTACTAATTGTAGGAATCTGGCGCGCAAGACAATTACGAGCTGTGTAGCTCGCTTCCGGCAGCGTCCATATTTGGCGGCGCATATAATGGGAGAAGTAGGAGAAGGCCTACTTGTGTATTTTTGTGGATACTTGTGCATACTTATGCATTATAGGTTATAAGTTAGTTGTAAGTCATATAATAAATCACTCTGAAAATTGAAGTTCTACAACGCCGACGCATATCATTCGGCGCCGGGACAAGCATTCAACTTGAGGAAATTTTCGGTCTCAGTCTGTAGAGAATATTTTGAGGCGCGTTAAGCGCCAGGTCTCATTTTGGAGGAAACAGAGATTAAACAAAAAAAGTTAGTGCCTACACTCCATGTATGCATTGAAACGAAACACATTTTCAACAATATGTATTTAATAAAGTGCTTACAAGATACAAGCATTCGGTATATATATTATTATATACACAGCAATTGGTTAGCAAAATAAAAACATGTCTTGATCGCGACAACAGCATCATTATGTTCAAAACTATCCTCTTATAGAATGGCGACCCGCTCGTATACATTACCGAAGTTTCATTGAAATCGGTTGGGTATATTTTGAGCCAAATGAAAAAATTTAAAAAATTGCATGTATCTCGACAACAACGCTACCTACCGGATCAAAACGGGAATCTAAACCATCAAACTGATTCCTCAAACACACAGCAAATTTAATCAAAATCGGTCCAGGCGTTTAGGGGGAGTATAGTCCCAAAGCATTTATACAGAATAATTTTATATATAAAGTTCCCGCTTAATTGATACAAATTGATATTTGCAAAACCCATTCAATTGAAACAAAATTTTTGCAACGAAATTTCGCCGTATAACTGACACACGCTTGTTTTATAACCCCTTTTAATTGAATCATATACTAATAACTGTCAAATAGTAAAAGTAAGAAAAAATCTCAGCATATTTTTGATTGTCGAAAAATGGGTCCACAGAAAAAAATTAATATTAAATGGCAACATTTCATGTATATGTTGATATTTAATGACGGTTGAGAAAGGTCCAAAATGTATACATATATATTTCTCCATTTTGAAGTATAGTCCTTGCGACCATTAATTAAACGACAAATGAGGTCTCTAAAATAGATGAGTCAGTCTTCGGAAGATGCAATCACTACGCCAGACCTATCCACCACGAAAATGATTAATGCTATTGGATTAATACTATAAAGTCTACCGAAATATATAATACTAGCAGGACCCCGGCGCGTTGCTGCCTTCTGCGCTGTTTACTGCTGCGATTTTCTCGATGATCTTCCAGTGTTTGACTCTTTGGGTGGCATTTCGTACACTTAAAATTTTTTTTGTTTTTATTTTCATTCGAATATTTGAACATTTCGACTTTATACAGTTTGCGCAGCACTACTGCCAAACTAAATTCTCAGATGCTTTGTTTTTGAGTGTTATTTTTATCTATACAGTTTTAGAAGCATCTCAAAATTTAGTTTTTCTTAATATTCAGCGAATTCGACTTTTTTTTTCGCACCAAACTTAGAAATAAACATTCTACAAGATGACATCTATGTTCCAATTTTAATGATGCTCGGTCAAACGGTGGCGGATTCCATAGGAATAAAACAGACAAACAAACATCCTTTTTTATACATATATATGGATTTAAAAAAAAGATAAATTGGTATTATATAAATAGATAGTTTCGATAAAAAAAAAACAGTCGGTTATCTGCAACGATGTCTCAATTATCCGTATACTCGGATCATTGAATTCCTCGGTAAATTGCAACAAATATCTTATATTCTCTCTGTCTCAGTTAAGCGGGAATTACTGTATTAGAGGTCGATCTGTCCTGTTTTTGTAATATAAACTTATCTGTCTTCACTGCTTCAGCTTCAAATTGTGTTCGTTCACGTACAAATAGCTGTATTTGTATTTTTAACCGGCTTCAGCTTCAGTTACACCATTCTTTTCCGTACTTCGTCAAAAAAATCTAATCTTTTCGTTTTAATGCAACCATCCTAAAACACACATGCAACATTTGCTTGCCCACAAGCGATGTTCCATTCCTTGAAGTTGTACCAACCGTTGTAATGTGAGAGGGTGCTATAAGTGTTGCATAGTGTTATTTTCACAAAATTCGTCACGTGCACATTACACTTTAAAAACCAACACGTGAAGAGACAAGAATGAACGTGCCGAAAAATAAGAAAGTTGAATTAAAATCGCAAACTAATGCGTCAACTAAAGACGATATAGAAGAGATGAGCGTAGCCGCAAAGCCTCTAGTGAAAGCGATATCGAAAAGTGAGCTGAAAATGACAACGGCCTCGCTTTTGGCTAAGATTGAGAAAAAGAAGGCCAAAAAGATGGCACAAAAATTGAGGAAAAAGCAAAAAAAACAAGCAAGAGCTTCATCAATATCATGTCAAAGAAGTCCCAATAAATCCATTAAGAGTCAAACGGAAACGCCAATGGCAGAAAAAAAGCAAAACAAAATCAAAAGTGGCAAGCAAAAGTCGAAGACTATTTTCGTATGCAGTGAAGACAAAGCGAAGACTCAAATTGAAATTTTTAAAAAATCAACGAAAAAAGAATTATCCAATGAAAAAGTGGAGAAAGGTGGGTTTATTTAGTGTTGTAATAAGTTGTAAATCCTTTATTCAATTTCAGTGCCAAAAGAAAAGGATTCTGCACTTGAAGCGGCCACCATCTTCATTGGCAATCTGCCTGTAAATACAAAACGCGTGCAACTAATACGGCTTGTACAGCCGTACAGTGAAGCAAAATCGATTCGTTTGCGTACGGCTGGTGGTAAAGTGATGTTTAAGCATAAACAGCGTAAAACGGCGGGTTCCTTGAACGCGTATGTGGTGTTGGAGAGTGCAGAGAAGGTAAAAGAAGCTTTGGCACTCAATGGTATTGAGTTTAAAGGTCACATACTACGCGTGAATCCTGCGACGAAGGATATGCTTAATGGCGCTGAGTACGATGCGAAGCGTACAATATTCGTCGGGAATCTGAAGTATTGTAAGTGGCTGACTACTAAGTTTAAATATAGCTTCTTCCATAAGTGAATCTTGCTCCATTTCAGCTGCGACCGAGGATAAGCTACGTGAAATCTTCTGTAGTTGCGGTGAAGTCGAATTTGTTCGGTGCTTGCAGGGTGGTGACAAAGGTTGCAAGGGTGTGGCTTATGTGTGTTTCAAAGCGCCAGATGCGGTGGGGTTTGCACTAGAGCTCAATGAAACGTTACTCGACGATCGTCCCATACATGTGGAGCGCTACTCGCCAAAAAAGTTGGGGGCGAAGGCGAAACGTGATGCAGAAGTTGCTTTTATTGGTGTTAGTTCTAAAAGCAAACCTAAAAAGAAGACTGGCCCTCAGAAAATAATTGATAAAAAACTGCAAAGCATTAAAAATGCCACAGAGCTATCAGCGCCGCGGGTGGTGAAAAAAAATTTGGACTTTCGCGGTGTAAAATCAGATGGTTTGAAGAAGACTCAAAAAAAGAAAGTTAGTGGCGCGTTGCTACAGTTGGTCAAAAAGATTGCTCCAAAATTAAAGTAGTTTGAGATGGTTAAGAGATTTCCATTTTTAATGTAATCTACATTTTTGTAAAGTTTTCTTTTGTTGGTTTTTCTCTCTGGTTTGAATTATGGATTCTCCATCAAATATCTGCAATGAATCGGAGAGTATGCAATAAAGTGTGAGTGCCCTTTACTCACAGCGAATAGGAAGAGTAGTTCGGATATATTATATTAGGTTATTTAAAAAGTGTCCGCGTTTTAAAGGATAATTCGGCCTCTACTGCTCACAACTCGACCGCAAGGTCTAGGAAAAGCGGCCAGAATTCGCCAACAGAAAACGAGTTGTGGTCCATTATGTCCATACTAGGCCATAAACATGATTGATTACTCGGAACAAATTGACGGAACTTGTTTCGGAATTTTTTTGCATCCACCGTATAGCCCAGACCTTGAACGTCTATCATTTTTTTCAATGGAATTATGAAGTTGACCGAAAAATAGCAAAGGTCATAGATAATAATGGACAATATGTAATCAATTAGTTTCAACAAAGAAAATTGTTGTTCAAATTTTCATTAAGCATTCACGAGACCGATAAACAAATTTTCTTCACACTCACAAAGCTTGCTTGTGAAATTTTGATTATGAATAGCTTTCATTATTTCGAATTGGCCTATGCCTCATTATTATCTAAGAATGAACTGATTCACTCAAAGAGTATAAAATATATATATAATGTATACTCTTTGGATTCACTACTCAATGTGAGCTATTTGAGAAGTTGCAAGTAACTTGTGGGACAACGCATATGGTTTCTATTAATATCCCTTTGTTTCCTTAAAAACCAACTCAAACAATGTGTATTCGTTTCATTTGTATAAAGGACCAAATACACGCTTCAAACGTTTGAACAAATCGTTCTGGTTGTAATTTGATACGTAGCTCACATACTCAACAAACTGCGTTTGTCAAATTTTAATTTTTAGTTATTTTGGAACGAAGTTCCTTTACGCGGCTTGTGGTAGGTGTGAAATGACAGAAATGACTTAAAAGCCGTAACAACGTTGTTGTTGTACTTTGTAGTAACAACAGCAAAACAACTGCCCGAAAATCAAGCGTTCGCGTTTGCGAAGAGAGAGAGAGTTTCATTTCGTTTGTGTGTGTACCCTACTCAACGCCGATCTTGCATATCAATTGGCATTCATGTCACTGAGGCTTGGCTCTTATATTTTATATAAATATATACGTTATGTGCCTCAATTATGAAATATAATATGCTTCCAAAAATGAAACTGCTCATATATATATGTTCGATTCGCACAGGCTTTCATATAAATTATAAGTTATAATGCAATAGCAAATCTAAAGGAAGGTGATATAAGTTTGCATTTTCGAACATAATATTACTTGGTCAGCAAAGACAAATTTTCTTTTGGCAAGGGAAGCGAGGTAGTCGAGGTGAATGATATTTTACATACGCTCGTGAGTGCTAAGCACACTCACACATTGTTTCCTTAAATTTTTTTTCGCGGGTTTCGTTTATTGATGCATATTATTTAACATTAACAAACTCCACACCAAGCACCTTTACAAATTATTTCACTGGTCCAGGCGCTGGTAAATATTTTGTCATTACTCATAATTGAAATTTATAACAGATTTACTGACACAGACGGCTATTGTAATGCTTATATAACTTGCACTACCACTGGTAAAGTTTCTATGTCAGTTGGATGGGACAACAATTCATTCTGCACTTATAATTTCAATTTCAAAACTATTGCCTCTGCCATCTGAAATAGCGCATTTGTATAGATCTCTTTTTAGATATGTACAAGTATCAATCATCGATGAAATAAGCCACTCTACTCTCTACAGCAACTGATTCAATTACAGGATTTAAAAATCATGAACAAAGTCCTAATTTTAGAGTAAAGTTACATAAGAAGTTAGTCACAGATACTGGTGGTTTACCATATGAAATTATATTTGTAAAAGGCATGTTTTATCTCATCACAACAAATGTTTATATATCAGATGGCTTATGTAATGGTGCGACAGGAAAATTAGTGCATTTAGATTATATACAAACAACATTGTAGTTAGAGTATAGTTGGAGTTTTGTGGTTGAACAACGATTGGTTGGAAGAAAATCAAAAAAAGCTGCTCAGTTAGCTGTACAAAGTGGAGTTAGTAGTCTTGTTGTGCCTATTGAACTACGCGCAGATCGTATCATCCCATTGGCATCACATAAGAAAATTATTGCTACTCGAAAGCATTTTTCAATTTTTACTTGCGCTAGCTATTACAATACATAAATCACAGGGTGGAAATTTAAATGAGTTTACGCGTACAGCAAATATTATTTGCAAGAACTTGTTTACGTTGCGCTATCTCGAGTAACTCATACGAAAACTTGTATATTGTAACAACCCCAACATGATCCAAGGAAATTTAAATTTTATGATAATCGAAAGTAAGCTAGATCAACAGAGAAATTGCTACAATAATTTCAAAGATGATCGTTAAACACGTTGCAGACCAGAACATAATTATCCTGGATATGATTTGTAAAAAAGGGGTCTTTCATTATTAATTTTTAACTGCCAAAGTTTGAAAAGACATACCTTAGATTTCTTGGATCCAGTTACTAAAAACTCGAACCTACTTTTACTTTTCGAAACGTGGGTAAGATATGAAGAATAAATTGCCCTCCCTAATTTCAATTACATTATTTTAATTTTAATTATAAACCAGAAAATGTTCGTTCAGGTGGAGTCGCAATATATCGTAGAAGTGAAGACGCGGCTCATATTTGTACAGAAAATATGGGAACGCTTTTGTCCAACATTAATGACTTGAGTACTAAGCACTCATCAGTTGGTGATATTTGTTTAGTTATTTGTAAAATAGGAGACGATTTTGCAATAGTTATTGTAGCTATTTATATATCACCAAATCAAAAGATTGAGGATATTATATTATTCATTCATAGATCATTGTTGGATATACCAAGGGAGGTTCTAAATTACTTAAACAAAATGTTCATAAACTTCCACTCATATTGGCTGGAAACTACAACGTCAACTTCAATAATAAAGAAAAATTAGAAGAACAAATATATTATATATATTATATTATATTATATATATAATATATATTCTTATTAGATATATTTAATTTACATATTAATAATGATCCAGCGCAATTCGCAACAAATTACTGAACTACTATTGACTATTTATTCAAGATACTTGGGCAAAATTGAATCTCAAGCATACGCGTCTTATTTAGTTTCCATAAGCCACTAATTACCATGGTACAATATGATGAGATTTAAAAAGTCGGCTGGCGTGCAATAGAAATGTTTTTCCCCCCCAAAAGAAGATTACATTGTCTATTATAGAAAAATAAATCGACTATTGTATTGTACAGATTAATATTTAGGAAAAGTGGGTGAATTTCAATTTTACAATCAGTTTGTAGAGTCGTGTTGTGACTGGAATTTAACAATACATGTATTTTAACAATAAATAAACAATTAAAGATAACACCAATTAACAATGAGTAAGTAATGTAATGAAGTGATGTGTTATGTGAGGTCCACTGGTCTCACCCTTTTTAGCCTACGTTGCCGAGTTAGTTCATCTAATGGTAATGTATTCACACCATCGTTCGAATGCTGGGAAAGTTTGGTTTGGTATTTACTGCTTAAATTGATTATTTCCTCATCTACTGTCGCAATTCTTAGGTCTCGATGAAGGTCCGTGATGGTGCGAATAATTTTTGATTGTTGCCTCTGGATTAACTTTATATTTCATTTTTTAGCAACTCCCCATATTTCGGCTCCATTTGTCCAAATTGGTTTAATAATTGTCTTATAGATTAGGAGCTTGTTTTCAAGTGAAATGTTTCTATTTGGTTTGAGCAGCCAGTGCAGTTGTCTTACTTTCATTTTGATTTGGTCATGCTTTTTTTGTATATGGTGTTTCCAGTTTAGTTTACTGTCAATATATAATCCTAAGTACTTGGCTTCTTTTTGAATGGTAACGTCGTCTACGTCAATATTTATATGGATGGCAATAGAAATTTACATGTAGAAACAGTAACATAACGAAAGAGCATTACATAAGTAAAGCAAAGGATCACAACAATGAACAGTCGCGCAGTTCTCCGAATTGTAACTTTAAGTTACACATCAAGAAATAAGAGTAAGTTTAAGGCCACAAATAAATCATTGTAATTTATATGTAAAAAGGCGTAAGGAACTTCGCTATTGACGGTGGTCCGCCGACCACACACTCTTTTTTTTTAAGCTGCAATTAGTTCGGACAGCAATGTTGTGTTGAATGTTGAAAAAAATTTTGAAGTGTCTTCCGAAAGCTCGCAGGGAGACGACGTACTAATATTCCAATTTTCGGAATATAGACCACTGATATAATATGCGGAGTTTCTGCTCTGTAGCCTGTAGAGGAGGAGGAGGTGTTTCATGGTGGTTGTACGATGTTATATGGATACGTTGGGGATGCGCTATGGGAATTTGAAAGTGATTGGGAATGGGAACTGTAATATTAGATGTTGGGGTGTGGTTGGTATATGTGGTGTGGGTGCACCATCGCATGACGCTGTGGCAGGTAGTTCGGTGCAGGCGCATATTGCCGGCATATTTCACACAAAACTGCTCACAACAACAAATCTTATCAGCACAAATTATTTCTGCACACGTCCGTTCACAGAAACGAATTTGTCGAGAATGGAAAAAAGAAGCAACACACGCTTCGAACTGTTTGACCATTTGACGAATTATTAAAATAAAAAAAATAAAAATATACATGTATATTGATATTTGTTTGTTCAAACGCAAAACAGCCCCATAGACACATCAAACTGCTTCTTCGTCCCTTTTTTAGGGAAAATTTGTCCAACTTTAAAATCCTAAAATTCTTTTGCATCTTTTCAGAGCAGTAGCTTACGATAAAATTAGCCTATTCGTTTATTGATGAGCTATTGAAAATTTCTTGTCATTAGAGCGAGACGAACAGCTGCTGCAATTTACTATATGCACGCTTAACTATTTACGATTAAGGGCCAAATATACGCTTCAAATATTTAAATAATTGTTCCCTAAAAAAGGGAAATTTAAAATTTTATATATATATATAAATTTTTTTATATATTCTCAAATGGTCAAATCATTTGAAGCGTCTGTTGCGCCTTTTTTTTCTTATTCTCGTCAAATTCAAAGCTGTGAACGGACGTGTGCGGATAATTTGTGCCGATAAGATAAATAAAATAAAAAAAAAATAAAAAAAAAATAAAAAAAATTGAAATTTGACAAACGCAGTTTGTTGAGTATGTGAGCTACGTAACAAATTACAACAACGATTTGATCAAATATTTGAAGCGTATATTTGGCCCTTTACTGGTGTCCATTCACAAGTAGCTAAAATTGAAAGCGGATCAGTTCGACTTTCGCTTCCAACAGACAGTCACAAACCAACCCGGAGCAATACAGAGCACAGGGAATGTATTTTAATTTTTTATTTCTTGAAAGCACGATGGTTTTGTAAACATAACGTGGATTGACCAGATGACCAGTAGAACTTTGCTTTTCATACACAACAATAGAGTAGTCATATATAAAATCGTACCTTTCGATTTATCGTTACAAAGTCATTGTTGTTTTTGTCATTCTTAAATTTTGTATTTTTAGTCACTTTTTTCTTTGATTTTAAAAAATTAGTTATTTCATAGAGTTTGAAAAATTAGTTATTATTTTAAGTGACTCACTACCGCGAAAGTCGTGATACATGATATAATAATCCTATTAGACACACAGACACGTTAAAAGCGAAGGTAAAAAATTTATTTCTTGACATACACACCTCGCGTACACACCCATATTTCTTCGTCTCTCTCTAGAAAATGAAAATTTCTAAAAACTTGGGCGCTTTGACAATGGCGCGAAGTTTCGTGCGTCTATTCTCGCAATCTCTATTCAAGGGTCACGGCAGAGGCTTCACACTCGAACCGCTCAAGCATCGTGAGCTGGTACGTGTTAAGGGGCGTGAAGTGGTGCCTTTTCTACAAGGACTTGTCACAAATGATGTGTCGCGTATGCTGGAACCGAATGGATCCAATTCGATGTATGCAATGTTTCTAAACAAGGGCGGGCGTTTACTGTACGATACGATCATATATCGCACCAGTGATCCGGATACATATTTGTTGGAGTGCGATAAAGACGCCTCGCCGGAATTTCGTCGACACTTGCGTACATATCGCGTACGGCGAAAAATCGAAGTCGATTCAGTGGAGGATGAATACGTACCATGGGTGCTTTTTAGCGAGGACAAAAATTGTAATTTCGAAGGCGCCATTGACGCAGATGATATATTTGTCGCAGCGGATCCACGCTTGTCAACGCTCGGTACACGCATTCTTGCTCCAAACGGCATGTCTTGGTCAAAGCTTGTTAAGACTTTTTGGCGCAACAACGAAGCAAATGCCGGTATGGAAACCGAAAAAAATAACTATCGTCTTTTGAGATACAACCAGGGTATTGGCGAAGGCATCAAAGAGCTACCGCCAGGCAAATGTTTTCCCTTAGAAGCCAACGGCGATTTCCTCAACGCTATAAGCTTCAATAAGGGCTGCTACATTGGGCAGGAGTTAACAGCACGTGTATATCACTCGGGCGTTATACGCAAGCGTTACATCCCACTACGCTTGACCGCATCGATTAGTACACCACATACAGTGAAGACCATCGCTGGAGCTAATCTAGGCACTGTTTTTGGTCAGATACGAGATCGTGCAATTGCTTTGCTGCGCATTGAACACGTTATCAATGGTCACCATGAACTACTGATTGACGGCGAACGCTGCTATGCCGAGAAGCCGACCTGGTGGCCACAAGAATTGCCACCTAACAGACGGCTTAGCATGCGTGATTGATCAAAGCTCTAGAGTGAATTTAAAGAAGTGGTAACAGATAGCGCTGAGCGGGAACGATTGATTAGTGTTATCGAGTTGTGCTATGTTTACGCTTGAAGTTACTTAGTTTGGCTGTTGTTTTGTATATAGTTTGAATATTTTGTATTGAACTATTTGGGATCTCATTAACCATGATTATGAAATTCGCAGTGTAGACTTTAAAGGTTGTTTCATTTCGAATAAATGCTTTTTATACCATTGCAGTGATGACGGATGACCAGCCCAGTTTTAGTCGCTTACGTAGTGAAGTTATAGACGACATTAAATTGGAGGATATGACACTCAATGTAAACGATGAAGCTGTTGAAATTGCACGTCTACAGTTATCAAAAAAGCAGGAGACCGCTGGAATCGAAGGGGACACCTCGTGTGAAAGTGAGACACGCATTGAATTCAGTTGCTCATGCTGCGGAATGCGTGAAATGGTAGACTTTTTGGGTGAGACGCCACCTTTCATGCAGGGCGTACAATACACCGAAGACACGTTTGTTATGCGTGATCCCTTTCAGCCACCGCCGCCGCGTTGGAAGACGAAGCCTGAGTATTTTATAGCAATAGGCGCGCCTTGCAGCAAGTGCTTACAGCCTGTGTGTCGCGACGTCGCCTGCAGTTTCTTATACACCCGCACTTTTTGCTTACCTTGCGCGGCGAATATTCAGAAATCATTCCCACCAGAAGCACAGGCGAAGCTACGAAAGCATTTGAGCAAGATAAATTAAATTGAGACATTTTATTTGTAAAACAATTTGACAATTTCATAGTTACATATTCCAACACCTAGAAAGTATTCCTTAGTCAAAGATAATGAGAGTAAAGTGTGCAGTGACTACTTATTGGCTAATATCTCAAACTTCATGCCGTGATCGTGTTTTTCCAGTTCACTGATGAGCCCAGTTCTTGAGAATGCAGCGGCTGGTGGCAACACGCCGCCTGTGTCAGGCATTTTGTCGCTTTCCTTCAGTATGGTTTTAGCGGTGCAAAGCAGCGCAACACAAGTAGAACCATACCCAGGATTTGGACCAGATACTTTAACCATCAAAGTCTTTGTTGGGGGTTCCATATACTGATCAGTTACCTCGGATAAACGCTCCGAATTCGGCCAGCCGCGTCCCTTCATTATCATATTAAAGTATGTACGTTCCATCCGCTCCTCAGGCGGTCCCTCATGCGAGACAAAACCGAGTGAGAATACTTTTGGATACTTCAATAGCAAAGTTCTGCCTAATTTGAATTTAGTCATAATACCGAAAACCGTAGCGAGGAGTGCCACTGCAGCAGCTGTAAACCAGGACCCGAATGCAATGTAGGCGTGCATTTGCACCGGTCGCTTATTGTATTGCTCATAGAGAAACCGTTGGGAACGCATTACAACCGTACGATCCGAACCGGGAAATGGCAGACAAATGCTGCCAGCCTCTTCCGAACGGAAGATAAGTGGACGTTGTTCGAGTACGGGATAAAATTTTGGCAGCTTCTCTGGATACAATTTACGGCGAATATCGCGTAGTTCGTCTGCATGAGCCAAGCCGTAGACAGCGCTTTCCCAGGTGCCATAGTGCAAACCACATCCACCTGCAAACCCGCCCTTTACGCCACTCTTGATGAATGATTCGACAGAATTGACGACGCCATCGAAATTTTTCTCGATAAAGACCACACCCAAATCAGCTGGTATCGAATCAAAACCGCATGCGCTGACGACATAAACACCGCGCTCCTTAGCTTGCTGGTTGTACTTCAACTGCATAGATTCCATGTATTGAGGCTCACCACTGACGTCCACGTGATGTGCACCTGCTTCAATACACGCATGCACCACGGGTTCTCCGTAAAAGCGATAAGGCCCGCATGTGTTGACAACGACTCGTGCACGCTTCGCCATCTCAAGCAACGATGCATGGTCCTTGACGTCAGCGATTATAATCGGCGTATTCGATAGATCCGTGTTAGCTTTAGTCCCCATATCCTTCAGAACTGCCTGTAGTTTCTCCATATTGCGGCCCGCAATTCCCCAACGGAGTCCCTCGAGCACCGTTACCGCCTCATATACAGTGAATTTGCCGGTGAAGCCGGTGGCACCAAATATGATAACGTCCAATTTTTCAACCATTTCAACAATTTTCGATGAATGTAACTATAAATTCGACACACTTGCTTCGCTTCAATGAAAATTCATTTAAATCGCTGATAAAGCAGACGACGTTTTCTACTACAGACTCAATGATCTAACCAAGCCGAGTACTTTAAACTTTGACCGGTAATTGCGTTTGTCTTAAAGACAATTTCGTGCTCTTTCCAATCATATATATGCTATATATTACGTAGATAAAACAATGTTATACTTCGGGTATGAGACTCAACTTATAGCAATCAAAATGGAACAAAATTCTAGTAATCTCACAACCAGATGACCGCGAAAATTGTATTCAACGCTGTGATTTAGTGTAATACAGTGTCGTTCGCAGTGAATGGCTACTTTTTTTTTTAGGAAAATGTAATGGAAAATGTACATGTATGCTCATATGTATATTTGAATTGAAAATTACTATTTTAATGCCAAAATAGTTTTCATATTCCACACGTGAACGGCTTAGTGTTTTAAGCAAAATAGTTTTTTTTGGTGTTAAATTTAATTGGGAGGCCGGTTGTAAAAAAATTGTTTTTCTGTCTGCGGAGGTTCAAGAAACTCACAGAAAATGTTGTCACTAATGTAGTTTCAATAGCTTTAATACTTTCTTAATAATTAATTTAACAATTATTTAACACGACATATTTTTATATTCATTTTCATATTTGCGGGTATGGAAGATAGCAACTTTCCCTGTTTTTCAACTTCCCCATCGCATATAAATGTTAATTAATCAACTTCTAAATGTCTGCAAGGCGCTGTGAGTTTGTTTGTTTTCCACAAATACAACCAATAGTGGAGCAGCAGCAAGAGGATGAATGCAGGGTGCCGCCTGTGAGACGACAGCCACATTAACTGGATTCTTTGGCCCCAACAAAATGACCAAGAACGAAATTGACAAAATGGTTTGTCAATTATTTTATAAAGACTTACAACCATTTTTAATTTTGGAAGATGAGGGCTTTAAAAATCTCGTTTCCACCCTAAGCCCGAATTACACATTACCAAGTCTGACAAGTTCGTTGATCACACAGTATGCAGTACAATGATCCCCGCTTTGTATGATGAATGTGTAAATTTTGTTAAGGGGCAGATCACAAGAGGAAAACATTTTTGCATCACAACGGACTGTTGGACGTCGCGTAGATACGTCAGTTTTATTGCCATAACAGCCCATTTTTTGTGTGATTCTTTTGAGATACACTTTATTTTGTTCGAGTGCAGTAATTTAAATGGCGTAATTAAAAAAAATTTAGCTGATGCGCTCATAAAAATCAATGGAAAATATGAAATTAAAGAGAAGGTTGTCAAAATGTAATGAGTAAAATGTAATGTCAATAACATAAGTAATAATGTGAAGCTGTTTTGTTAACTAACTTTTAATGTAAAATCTGAGTTGAACTTATTAAAGTGCTTTCTTTTCTATTCTAGCGCTTGAAGAATACGTACGTTGTATTCTTTCATACCTAGCAAGTCTAATAGTTCCTCAACAAAGATCATCCGGGCCGTGTCAGATAATGTGGCCAATATAAAAAGCGCAAATACTGACATAAAATGGATACATTTTGGGTGTTTTTCTCATTGTTAAAGAGAAGATGAAGTAGGTAATGTGGTTGATTACGTGAAATGCATTGTTGCCCATTTTAAAAAGAGTTTGTTGGCGAATGAAAAATTTTTGGCTTAAGGCCTGTATCCACGGCCAATTTGTTCAACGAACAGTTCGCAACCAATTACGTTTCTAGAGAAACCTGCAACAGCCGTCCACCAGTTGATTAAATCCTTATCCATCACAAATTACTTAGCCAAGACCATCTGCATTGACATTTAAATATTTCTAACCACTAGGCAAACAAAGCCGTATAAGCAGAGAGAACTTATTCATATAGAGTTCACATTTCTCCCTTAAAAAATGGCCGGAGAGACTTTTAAGAAACGATTGGCTTATGTTAAATTTTAAGCAGTTGTACAGATTTCTTGTCTGTTCAACTATGTGGCGTAAAATATTCTGTTGGTTTGCATAAGGTAAACAAAAAGACGGACTGCCGTAAAAGGGGAACATAAGAAAAGGGGAATGATAAGAAGAGACACTCTTCTTTCTTCAATTTTTTTGTTCAATGATTTTTATTTGCAAGGATCAAGAATATTAAGCAAATTGTGTGGAGTTTTCTTTAATTTATGAAATCGTTCTTTAAGAAACAAAATCGAGAAATGGCTGCCTTGTATTTTGCCTATATTCATTTATATGAACGAAATGAAAATACCAAGCGACCATCTAAAAAGAAGGCATGAAAACAAAGCAAAATCGTACAAAAGTATTCCCACACAATAAGAAAACAATCTTATTCACGCACTATACCTACACAACAAACTCAAAATTATCACACTTTGCACGCAAGGGCGAAAAAGAAAACCAACACAATCTCATACATGCACTATACCTACACAACACACTCAAACTTAGCACATTTCGCACGCAAGGCAGACAATAAAAACCAACACAATCTCATACACGTACCACACCTACACAACAAGGTCACCCACACAATGGCAAGTTTTGATTTTTGACTTCAACTTCAACACAATCTCATACATGTACTATACCTACACAACAAGTTCACCCACACAATGGCAAGTATTGATTTTTGACTTCAACTTCTTGATGACAATTTTCGGTTGTGGCAGAAATCAAAATCAATTTCAACAGAAAGTACAGTGAATATTGAACAGCCAGAGAAACCCAAGTGAAATTTTTAACTATCGTCGAATTTCCGTAGGTCAAACTTTTATAAGTCGAATATCTTCATGATTCGAATTGAATGCGTTTATAGTGAAAAATTAATATAATATGTCTTCCATAACTGAAATATCCCCATAATTTGAACTTTTGTTATGCATTATGGTGATTCGAGATTTGGCAGTTTGACTGTACGAGAAATACGCACAGTCCGCAAAGTTCAAGTCTCAATCGCGCAAAGCAAATTTCGTCACCCTTACTTCGTGTTGTGTTCTTTCCTCTTCTTTCCTTATGATCGGCAATGAAGAGAAAAACAAATGGTCTAGACTTTGTTGTTGCGTGAGCATCGCAAAAAACAGGAATTTTTATTCCAGCACGCGCCCCACTTCACATCGTAACCAACAAGTCAATTTTCGCTTGTCAGGCCGCGACCTCGTGTTCCGTTGATGAGTTCAAGTTTGCGTGCACGCAATAAGTATACATATTCATATACGCAGGCAAATTTTTTTTCTTTGTCTTCCCTTATGTTCGGCAAATAAGGAAAAAAGAAATGTCACACGCTTTGTTGTTGGGCAGTCAAAGGCAAATTTTATTTCTTTGTCTTTCCTGTATTCGCAGTAGCGCAGCTGGTTTGATATCGTTTTCACATGGGACACTTGCAGTTGCAGCTTGCTGTTTTTTCTGTCTGCTAGTCAAGGTAGAATTAGCTATATTCAACTTCGAGTTTTATATATGTAGCGCAAAAATAGGTATAATAAATTTATTTGAAATTAATTTGAGTTTTTGTTTAGTTGTATTATATTTGCTTCTAGCGTCAAACCAGTGAAGTAAAGTTATAAAGGAAAAAAATATATATATATATAAATACATAAATTTTCATAACATTGTTTAATAAATTATTAAAAAGAAATATTTTAATTCCGCGGAATCTGTGGAAAGCGCTTATTTGTTGTCTTCTCCGATCTGCACTGCTGGTCGCTCCTACATGAGTGACCAGGCGGACCACAGTGCCATAGCCATCAAAAAACATAGCCTTTCTCCCATTGACATCATGCCTGCTTTTTCGAACAAAGCTGCTGCTCCATTGTTGGAGTGGTTTTCGTCGCCCTCATCAAGTAACTGTATAAAAAAGAAGCGTAAACCAAGTTCGTCAAAATAGACAAGTATTAAAAAAGTTAGCAGAAAACAAGTTTTGGATGCAAATCGATTCGCACCACTTAGTAGCGATTCCGACGCTTCAGACATGGAGCTTTCTTTTGAAGAAGTGTGTACCAATAAGAGCAAACCTTCTCTGGAAACTGTAAACGCCACTGAAACCGCTGCTTCGACCAGTCGGCCAGAGACCACTACTCAAAATCCTATGATAAATAACCGAAGTGATTCAAGGATTCATAACAAATCTCTGAAGCCACCACCCATTTTCATTGTCGGCATCACAAACATTAACGGTTTGTTAGCCAACCTTGACACTGTAACCGAACCCGAATCATGCATGCTGAAAGCATCTCCTAAAGAGGGTCTGAGAATCCTGCCCTCCACCAGTGATGCCTAGCGTAGTATTATACGCCATCTTGAGCTGCAAAACAATACGTTCCATTCGTATCAGTTAAAAGATGAAAGAGCATACAGAATTGTTATTCGCGGCCTCCACCACTCAACCCTCGTCGAGAACATTAAACGAGAACTTGCTGACAAAGGTCATTCTGTACGCAACGTGCACAACCCAAAAAGCAGAACTGATGGTCATCCGCTCAACCTGTTTTTTGTGGACCTTGAGCCCAACGACAGCAACAAAGGGGCTTTTGATATAACGAGGCTTTGCCGTCAAATAGTTAAAATCGAGCCGCCACATCCATTCAAAGATGTTCCTCAATGCCATCGCTGCCAATAAGAGGTACTGTCGCAAACAATTTAAGTGCGTCAAATGTGGCGAAGCTCACGCCACAACTTCTTGCACCAAAACACCTGATAAGCCACCTAAATGCGCACTTTGCGGCGAGGAGCACACTGCGAATTATAAAGGCTGCATTAAATACAAGGAAGCGATTGCCAGGAGAGTCCCGGCAAGATGCCCTGCACCAAGTGCCTCTCAACACCATCAGATACCGGGCCACAATTCTGTGCCTAACAATATTGTTGACGGGGTGTCGTACGCTGATGTATTTAAGAAATCGGTGTATCACCAACCGGCTCAACAGAAACTCCTACGTGAGCAGCAGAAGCTACGTCAGCAACAGCAAAAATCAGTCCAACTACCTATTCAACCTCAATCCGAGCCACAACAGTTACCAAGCAAGACATCTCTACCTAAGAGTCGTCAAAAGTCTCTTCCGTTATCAAGTCAACGTCAAATCGCATTCCCTCACCCTGTTGGAAATAATGGATCGAATTGTCATAATTATCCCTCGCTCAGCATAGATAATACCCAATCACTCTCATCTCCTGATCAGGTCGACCAATTATCGGTTGTGGTCTCCCGCCTGGACAGTCTTAACGAGAAATTTGGTCGCCTGATTGAGATGCAGGCCAAAATGATGGAGATGCTCGCCGCCTTATTGTCTAAAAAATGAGCAGACCACACATGAACCTCGCCATATGGAACGCTGACGGCGTCCTTAATCACAGAAATGAGTTAGAAGTGTTCATGGCGGTCAACTTGATTGATGTCATGCTCATTTCCGAAACGCTTTTCTGCACTAGAACATACTTCAAAATTCAGGGATATGAAATCTATTCTGCTAATCATCCGGATGATAACCGTATACGAAGGGGCGCCGCTTTATTCATCCGGTCATCCTTACGCCACCATCCGCTGGAAACCATTCGGTCTGACTCAATTCAAAGTGTCTCTGTCAGTATTCACACAACTCAAGGCATCCTGGTCATCGCAGCCATTTATTGCCCTCCAGGACCCCAAATATCAGAGCAGCAGTTCAAGACTTTCTTCAATCAACTCGGACCTAAATTCTTAGTCGGAGGGGATTGGAACGCCAAACATCGACTTTGGGGGTCCAGACTTGCTACCCCAAGAGGTAATCAACTTCACAAGAGTATCATAAACTCTTCCAGAGAGGTTCTCGCAACCGGAGCACCCACCCTTTACCCATACGATTTCTCAAGGTCGCCCGACGTAGTAGACTTTGCTATATACAATGGCATTCATCCAACAGCTCTGGACATTGCGGAGTCATCTGACCTTAGCTCAGACCACATCCCACTATTTATTAAACTTGGATTGATTCCAGATAACATCGTATGCCGGTCCAGACTGCTCCCTCCCCACGCTAACATAACGGTCTTTCATCAGTGTCTAAACGAAAGTATCAACCTCAATATGGAAATAAATTCGGACAAGGATATAGATGATTCGGTTGACTTGTTCACCAAGAACATTCATGAGACCGCCGAATTAGCCTCTTCATACCAATTCCCTTGTTCACCCAACCCTCCACAGGCTCTCTTAAAACCTGTGGTTCTGGAGTTGGTGAGATATAAACGCAGGCTACGACGTCGCTATATGAGATCACGGAATGAATTTGACAAGGCTGCATGGAGGAGAGCTGCCCGAGAACTGAGAAATGTAATGCAAGCTGTGCGATCGGAGCATTTCAACAATCTGTTGGCTAATGCGGATCCAATGAAAAAGTCTGGCTTCAATCTATGGCGTGCCACCAAGTGCATTAAACAACAGCGTTACAGGCATGCTCCAATCCGTGGGCCTCTAAATCAGTGGCTGCGTACGGAGACCGAGAAAGCAGAAGCATTTGCTAATGAGTTGGAGAGCCGGTTCACGCCTTTTAGCCTGGCTGACCCTGGTGACGTTGAGGAAACAGATGAAGTCCTATCGAGATGTATAATAGATCACAGTCCAACTAAACATGTCACCCCTGAAGAGGTTGTGACTCAAATTCAGAGACTGAAATCTAAGAAGAGCCCCGGACATGACCATATTGACAACAGGGTGGTGAAAGCACTCCCTTGGAAGGGAGTGTTGTTCTTGACGTTGCTGTTCAACAGCATGCTGCGGATCTGCCATTTTCCCACACAGTGGAAGTGTGCAACGATATCCATGATACCTAAACCTGGTACTCCGGAGAACTGTGTCACATCATATAGGCCCATAAGCCTGCTTCCAACTTTTTCAAAGATTTTTGAAAGATTGTTTTTGAGTAGATTGTTGGCAGTACGGGGTGTTCAAGAAGCCATTCCTGATCACCAATTTGGATTTAGATCACAGCATGGCACTCCCGAACAACTCCATCGAGTCGTTAATCACATACTTACTGCGTTTGAGTTGAAACAGTATTCCTCTGCAGTCTTCCTAGATGTCAAACAAGCATTCAATAGGGTATGGATCGATGGACTTCTGCATAAATTAAAATTACTCCTGCCTGGCAAACAGTTTTTACTAATGCGAAGCTTTCTTCAACGACGAACCTTCTCTGTGGCGGTAAGAGACAAAATTTCCACCTTCAGGAACATGAGAGCCGGTGTCCCGCAGGGGAGTGTCTTAGCTCCGGTCCTCTACTCCTTATATACCTCTGATATGCCTACAACTAGAGATGAGCATTCGATTATTGCTACTTACGCGGACGATACGGCAGTTATTTTCAACTCTGCCTCTCTGAACGAAGCTGCGGAGAAATTGTCCAGCTACCTGGATAGATTCCACTCATGGGCCAGGCGTTGGAATATAGCCATATACTCTGAGAAATCAGCTCACTGTACCTTCACATTAAGGCAAGGCGTCTGTCCGGTTGTGACTTACAACACAAGAATCATTCCGCAAATGGAGCAAATCCGGTATCTCGGTTTGATCCTGGATAAGCGTCTTACCTGGCGTGCACACATTAAGGTAGTTACAGCTGCTACTAAAAGCTCAAGAAACTGGCGTGGCTCCTCCGCCCATCGAATAAGTTATCTTTAACTAATAAAAGGCTCATCTATCTGCAAGTAGTGGCACCTGCTTGGCGCTACGCCATACAAATTTGGGGCACTACTGCTGCCTACAACATCAGAAGAGTGCAGGGGTGTCAGAGCAAGGCTCTCAGAAGATTTACGGGCGCCCCTTGGTACGTCCGCAACACCGCGCTGCATAGGGATCTTGCCGTGCCAACTGTTATGGAGGTGATTAATTCTCACAGCTGCCGCTATCACTACAGACTTTTGTCGCACCCAAATCCTCTAGCTTTCTCCCTCACCCGTATCTCAACAAGGCGTAGACTGAAGAGGCTGCACCCACATGATCTCCCTCTAAGAAGGATACAGCCTTCTATAATTAATTAAGTTAATATAAGTCAAATTTTTTTTTATTTTTATTGTCACGTCATTATTCTTTAAATCCGACAAATGTGTTATGCAGTTTACTGCGTTAAATGTTATAATTTAATTTAAAAAAAAAAAATGTATTAAAGAAAACAATTTTTACTAATCAAATCACACTATTTTTTTGTTTTGTTTTTGGATGCGCCAAGGAGGTAGGAATCTTCATAGAAACTAGCAGCCCGCAATGTTAGCCTGCACGATTCGCCTGTTTAGTAGCCCAACAAGAACTCTGCCTGCATAGAGTTCTTGCTTGAAGCGCATACGTACTAAACCTACCCCCTCCAATTGAGCAGGCTCCTAATATTATTATTTAAAAAAAAATGTATTATATATAAAAAACCTGACCTTACCCACCAAGTTATTTTTCCATCGATATTACCCGTTCTTTGTTTTTTTGCACATGGAATAAAATCTAAGTCAACGCAATCAGCTCCTGCTTTCCTTCCATATTTTCATCCTTCTGGCTTGAGCGTCGTGTGTTTGTCGATCCTTGATCCATGAGGGCCTATCACTCAACACCCATCTTGCAGATTTCCGCAGGAGTACCTCAAGTAAATGATCAGTAATTTTAATATGATGCTCGAAGCAAGGATTACTTTCATCGAACCATTCCGTATTTGTAGTTCGGGTGTGCCCAATGCATTTATCCAATAATTTTTTTTTTAGCGATGTCATGTGTCGCATAGACTGAAATTCCTCTTGGAAAATTTTAAAGTGAGAATTGCTGATGGCGAAAAATTTGTCAGATGCGTTTACTTAATAAAATTCTCTGACTGCAAATCTAACCCCTCACCCACCTTTCACAAACCTTCTGAACAAGTGCTACACTCAAAATTTAAATTTTTATTTAAGTAGACATAAGTCACTCGTATCTCAACAAGGCGTAGACTGAAGAGGCTACACCCGCATGATCTCCCCCTAAAAAGGATACAGCCTTCTATATCATTAACTTTTCGGCGCAATTTACATCGTTTTTAATTTAGTATAAGTCTAATTTTTTTTTCTTTCACGTCATTATTTTTTAAATCCGACAAATGTGTTATGCAGTTTACTGCGTTAAATGTTATCATTTAACTATGAAAAAAAAAGTAGACATAAGTAGATTAAGTAGATTTTTATTTAAGATTAAGACACAGTCCGACGGAGAACAGCACTTGCTTCGATTTCGCAACAGGCACCCGTATTTTAATTTCTGTTTGCCTGGTTACTTTGAGCTGCAATACAATGTTTTCGTATAATAAAAGAAAGAACGCTATCATAAAAATTTGTTGTTTACATTTATTCATGCCAACTGAATGTATAACAAGCGTAAAGAAAAGCATATTGATGAATAAAACAAAGAACAATAATTTCAATTTTCATATCGTTCATATAAATGAATATAGGCAAAATACAAGGCAGCCATGGCTCGATTTCGTTTGTTAAAGAACGATTTCATAAATTAAAGAAACCTCCACAGAATTTGCTTAATATTCTCGACCCACCTTGCAATTAAAGAACTTTAAAAAAATCAAAGAAAGAAGACACTGTCTCTGATTTTTGTTTTTATTATGTCTTTCTTGTGTATTTATTTTCTTTGAATATCATACTCCCGCCCAATTTGTTTATTCAAACCCAAGCAAAGCAACAGCAATATGTTACGCTGAATAACTTGATTCTAATCGCTTCTGAAGAGTCTCTCCGGCCATTTTTTTAAGAGAGAAATGTAACCTCTATATGAATAAGTTCTCTCTGTTTTTATCTACGAGACCGATGCTAATCGAAGCAAGAGCTGTTTCCCCTTCTTGCAGTGTCTTCCTCTAATTTGGTTTCTTCGCCCGAATTAGCGTGAAAAGGAATTTCTGTATGTCACCTTTGTTTTAGTTGTTTTATTTGCCGTCACCCATTTTATTTTATATTTTTAATTACTGAGGAACATGATTTTTGTTATTGCAATTCCCACCACCTACTTGTATTGGTTTTAGTGGGACTTTTAATGAATGAAGAACATTATTCGTACGGCTGTTAGTTTCTACGAAGATTCCTAACTCTTTGGCTCATCAAAAAAATAATAAGAAAAACAGAAGGGTGTTAGTTGAAATAACTCAATAAATAACTTAAATTGATTAAAAGTGCATTATTATACTTATTTTTCGAGTTGGATATGTCAAAAAATCGAAGTTGAATAAAGCTAATTCTACCTTGACTACCAGGCAAACAGAAAAAACAACAAGCAACTGCAGGTGTGCCATGTGAAAACGAAATCAAATAAGTTGCGCTACTACGAATACAGAAAAGGCAAAGAAATAATTTTGCCTTTGACCGCCCAACAACAAAGCGTGTGACATTTGTTTTTTTTATTTGCCGAATATAAGGGAAGGCAAAGAAAAAAAATATGCCTGCGTGAATACGTATATTTTTTGCTTGCACGCAACTTTGAACTCAAAAACGAAACACGTACGGGACCTGACCTCTGATAAATTTGGTACGACAATCGAAAATTGACTTGATTACTGTGTTGTGAATTGCGGTGCGTGCGGGAATATCCTTTTTGGGTCGATCATGTTCTATGCCACTGGGCAAGGAAAGAATGCGTGAAGTGTGAAGTGGGGAGCGTGCGGGAATAAAAAAATTGGCTGGACTCAACAAAAAGTTGAAATCAAAAATCAAAAGCCATTGGGCGCATTCAGCAGAAGTCATCACCCATCATTTTCTCTGACTTAATAATCGATAACTGGTATGTCTCTGCTAAACGCAGTAATGCTAGATTTGTAAAATTACGGCGTTTAGCTACTTCGCAAATAGTCATTTTAATTTCTGCGTTAAATAATTTTCCAATATTTAAAGTATTATTCATTCCACTAATCTGTTAAATACATATTAAGAACATAAATACATATAAAGATAAATTAAATAAATAAATATCATTACATTCCACTTTCCAAGCAACTAATGACAACACTCAAATTATTTACTTTAATGCTGGGTACACATGTTGATTCATTTTCTGGTATACGTTGTGTTTGAAATGTGTCAGAAATGTTCAAATCGTTTTGAGTCAACACGTCACTTTTCTCTGTCTTCTTTCTCAAATGCACAATTTTTTCTGATTTTGTGAAAAAACTGTCAGAAAGGAATCCAAAGAATATGTTTATAATGGAGAAGTGCCTGGGCAAAACAAAATACAATAATTGAATTAAATTATATAGATATATACAGTTTGATAAGAAAAATAACTAAAAGTATAATTCTACCGCTTATTAATGATGTTAGGAATTGCTTAGAGAAAAAAGTAAAAATGCAGTTCTATTTCTCTAATTCATTTAGAACAAAACTACATTTAAACAAAAAACATTTATTCTTTAAAATTAATTTTAAAGAAGTACAAATGAAAAATATATCGTTTTTCAGCTGTCAAATAATTCTTTGCAAAATAAGAAAGAAGCGATGAAAACAAACAGAAAAAAGTGATTTTAAAGAGATTTGGGATTTCTAGTACTTGGTGTGTCCACCATCGGCATCAATTACAGCTTGTAGTCTTCTTTCATTGACGCAATTAGTTTATATATATATATGTATACAAACATTTCTATATAATTGAGGGTAGTTCTCGACGACGTAGGCGTTTCGACGTCGTCCAAAGAAGACATGGCATTGAAATACCATAATGTTGAGAATAAATCGTCAACGCCATTATTTGTTCGAGTCGTGTATTTCAATTTACTTTGGTGTTTGTGCGGGGCTGCCCATTGTCGAAAGAAGCAACTGAATATTCAAGTTGTAAGAGTTGTATAACACAATTATAACATTGAAAAATGAAATGAATCAACATGTGTACTCAGCATAAAATCTGGCGCTCATCGCTAAAAATCTAGAAACTTCGAAAAACTTCGGGCGGTTATCGATAACTGTAGGGCTGCTACTACCGCTTCGTTGAATTTCTCTGAGTCAGCCGGTGGCGAAGTCGGCGTAAATATATTTATCTAGTGATCAGAAAAGTCGATCATTTTTAAATCGTGTAGTATAGTTTATTCTTCAAAAAATTTACCACAAATCGTACTACACGATTCATATCGATTCTTTGGTAACGATAGCCTATAAGTACAAGTACTGAATACTTTAGAGATATCGTTTTAGATCTGCGAACATGATGATGTGTAATTGCCGTATATAAGACACGAGATTATATACTAAACACTAGATACACAAATCATCTTCCTGAGCGATGAATTACAATCCAAACATTGCAGTACGGAATCGTAAGTGACGAAATTCAAAGAGCAGAAAAAAAGCAAGCATAGGTTACATATCGATCCGTAAGTTTATTGCTGCCACATAGTCCGCTACGGCGAAGTGATGTCTGACATTTTGAGTAGCAAAACAGAGATTCCAGTTTCTGTTTTTAGTTTACATTGTGTTTTTACCGTTTTAAACGTTTGGCTGTAGTGTTTCAAATTATTTCATTTATGTTTCACATTTTGTCTTGCTATTTCCTGATCTTACACTTCTGAAATACTTCTCGCATGCAAGTCTATTCAACTTCCATTTACAGCACAAGGTCCCAGCGCTAGGGTTCAACACGTGAGCGATGTTAACGCAGCTGAAGGCGCTGCTGCTCCTACATTGAGTACACCTTACATGGAGCCAGTTGATACACCAACGATATTGAATCCGAATATGTTCGTTAGTGGTATTGGAGCACAACGAGCGAGTACCTACGGCAATTACAACAATATTGGAGCGTTCTCTACGCAATCAAAACAGGTGCCACAGAGTTACAATTACGCAATGCCACCAACACAGGCATCAACCACACAATCGGCATACGCGAGTGTTGGTCAATCGCCAGCACCTTACGGCATGGCACAATTACCACAGCAAGTTAATGACACGGTGGGCGTTGTGCCACCACAATTTCCAATGTTTCAACAACCCATTGTCCATGATATGGCCATGCAGTATGGGCAACGTTTAGCCGATCAAGGCAAGCAACTGGTCGAAAATCAATTTCAAAAATGGATACCCGTGGCAAAGCTTCGGTACTACTTCGCTGTTGACAATTCATATGTGGGAAGAAAACTGCGTTTGCTTTTCTTCCCATTTTTGCATAAGGTAACCCGTGATTTGTCGCTTACTCTCTGTGGCTAAATCCAATTTCTACCAAAAAAATAGGACTGGTCTCTGAAGTACGATCAAGAACATCCTGTGCAACCGCGCTATGACATTAATGCGCCGGACCTATATCTGCCAACTATGGGTTATATTACCTACGTCGTTGTTGCCGGTCTACTGCTTGGCATACAAGAACGTTTCTCTCCGGAACAGCTCGGCATTCAGGCATCCAGTGCGCTCGCTTATAGCATATTCGAATTGATCATATACTCGATTACTTTATATGTGATGAATGTGAAGACGAGCTTAAAAACGCTTGATTTGCTTGCATTTACCAGCTATAAATTCGTGAACATTGTGGCCAGCCTGTTGGTCAGTACTGCCTTTTATCGCACGGGCTATTACACGGCGTTAGCGTATACGACTCTCGCTTTTGGATTCTTTTTGGTAAGTCTCATTGTACTCTGGCATTTACAATAATCTCTCCTTCTCAATATTACCTTAACAGCTACGCACATTACGCACCAAAGTGCTGCAAGACTCAGCTCCCGCCGATCCCAGTGGCGCTATCAATTACGATCCTTACGGTAATCCACAACACTACGATTACAGCGGTGGTCGAAAGCGGAAACTCTATTTTCTCTTCCTTGTCGTTGGTGGTCAGACTTTGTTCTCTTATCTGTTGTCCAAGCATCTCTATCAGCCGGCACCACTTAACCTCTATGCGCCTGGATATAGTTTTGTGGGAAATTAATTTTCTTTTTAATTCTGCTCTTTACAAAGCAATTCCTTTGAATAAACATTTTTTCATGAGATAAAGGATAAGTATATAAAATATAAGCGTTCTAGATTAGCTCGACCAGGGCTTAGTGTTTATTTTTTTTTTATCCAACCGTCAGAAAAGGTAGCGCCCATATATGAAGATTCTATGATAAACGGATAAACCGCATATAACCACCACGGTCTAGACGTATCATACATTTAATACTGGTAAAAAAAAAAAAAATTTGCGAATATATCACGTGGCTGACATTTCAGTTGAAACCTTTACCGGAACATGAACATGAACGATAAAATATCTTTGATACTCGGTAAACTGGATTGTCCATGGGGAGCATTATAACTTCGATATAGCAGTCGTTAGATTTAATATTTTTGATGTGAAACATCATTGGTTTCAGTACGTTAAAATTTTTCATAGTGTCACTCATAATATATATTTGTCGTATTTTACCTTCACTTGGTGACTAATGCGTTGTTATAAAAATACAATTTTTTTTATATTTTGATTTTATCATTACTTCATTATCAATTTGTTTCACATCAGAATCTCGTGAGTGCTAAGCACAGGTATTGTTTTTATAATCTTTATTGAAAATGTTAGCTGCAAATGGCCTGTCTTCTCTTTTAATTTAATTTTAACTTTACAATTATATTAACTTAATTTATAGTGCCATTTCTTTAATACGCGCTAAATTTCTTTCTTATAATTTTTCCTGTTGAATTTCGCGCTTTAAAATAGTGTTGAATTTATTATTCGTTTGAAATAGTTTTAATTTTACTTTTTGTCCTTGTTATAGCATATAAACATTTAATGCAGTTGAGATTTTCCATATTTTGTGATTTAATAATGAACCAATTAGAAACTATTTGCTAAGCATGCTAAGCAATAACAAATTCACAAGATTTAAACAAAAACGTACCATTTTTAGAATTAATTTTTAATTAAACCAATTTAGATTCGGAACAGTTTGCAATTTCTAAATAAACATGATTTTCGATTTTTTTAGTTTATATTAATTTCAATTTTTGCTTTTCGTTAGTGCCTTTTTTGTTCTTAATTTTTGTCTTATTTAGCTTTTTTTTTTGTTACTAAATTATATATATATATATTTTTTGTTTAACAAGTTTTTTGGAACATGTTTACGCTTTTCTAATTATTTAACACAAGCATAAGGCAAAAAAATATTAAGGATTTTAAATTGATAGATTTCAGCCATTACAAACGATTTTGAGATTAATATTTTTAAATTTTGCTTGGCATCTTTAGAGAAAAATATATTTTAAAATGAATAGACTATTGCGTAAGCATTTTTAATAAATTAAATAAGTTAAAGTGTTAAGTTAAAAACTTTTTTTGTAAAGAAACGAAATAATGATGCAGATATAATTTACTGAAAGCCAAAAAATATTTTTATAGGTTTCAGATATCGGCCATCACACCACTCTCCTCATAAATCTAGACTTAATAATGGACATGACCTGAGTAAATATGTAAATGATTGTTCTGTGATGTCGCACGATGATAGTGACGGATTTAATTTTACACACATTTTGCACAAATTGTTAAGTGTATATTATAGAAATTCGACGCGACCCACGATTTATTGATCAATGAACCTAAAAAGGGAACGATAACTTTGTCAATTTGCAAACTAAATAATTATAGTTGAATGAAGTCTTAATGAATAATCTATTAATGCAAGAAGGCTAGCTGGCAGAGAAGGAGAACGTGAAGTACATGCGCCCACAAGATGCTCAAGAAGGCAGTGTTGTTTTAATTTTATCCAAATTAAACAAAACAAATTTTTTGGCTTGCGATGCGCTCGGGGTTCAGCTAGTACTATATATATAGATTTAATATTAAGTAATTTTTTATTGTATTGCAGATGAGGAAAAATAAAAGTGGATGTGTCGTAGAACACGCTTTTTACGATTTCGTTGTATGATGAAATATGATATATAATTAAAAATAATTGGGAATTAACAAATTTAAGGAACATTATTATTTTTTAATAAAATTAACCACGTTTTTTTAGTGTCACGTCATGATATTTGTGGCATGCTATTTTTACTATAGATTCATTTAAGGATAATAAATAAATTTATATCTGAAAATTTCCCGTCTCAATTCCCACTTGAAAATAATTTTCTTTTGAATCTTTGGTTTTCGAAAATTTTAATAACTTTTGAGATTCTTTACCTTCTATTTATTTTGGAAGTTCTAAATCCTTTTTTGCTGTCAACTACGACTACTACTGCCAAAGTATTACGTTGCATGTTTCAATTTTTATTTTAGAGACCAATTTTTTTTTGTTTTCGCTTAAGAAATTAATACAATTACAAATTATTGGAATACAAATTTATTATTTACAAAAAAAATACTACTATACATTCTAATTCAAAAGCGATTTTCTAATTTCGGTAACATAATTTCTGTTCATAATACATGAACATCTGATTCGCGGCCAATTTGGTTAGTTTTGTAGTTTTTTATTTGCTTCTTTGTTTGTTGCGCCTAGTAATGTATTTGACACGTTTCCACTTAATTGTTAATCATTTGCTTTATTTAGTTTATATTTTTAATAGGTTTTTTATATTCGCGCCTTTTTTTTAAATTTAGTTGAATATGGCATACCTAGTTGTTTTTTAGCGTTTTACTTGTCTGGGTTTTTCAATCCATTTAATATTTTTGTTTCTGCGATTAATTTTTTTCCGCAAATTTTCTACACTTACAAATTTTAGTTGTACCTGCTTCTGCTGCACTCTTTTTTGTTCTTAAATTGTTTATTTTTTATTTATCGTTTTTTAAATCCGGATCTGATTTCCTATTTGTCTTCAACAAATTCACAAATAATAAGACTAATAAGTTGTGTTCTTTAAATGTGTGTGTTCTCCTGTGTACTCCTAGGACTTGTAACATCTTGTCTTGGCTTGTGTTCTTTTATTTGTTTTATATACAATCCTAATTCAAGCTAATTACATTTATCTTTTACTTACATAAGTCGGCAAATACGTAAACGTGCTTCGCCAATGTCAAGATTGCATAAAGCCTGCTGTATCCTTTTCTTATTTAGACAAAAAAAAAAAAATATAAAACAAAGGATCTAAAAAATAAAGTCACCAACAGTCTTGATTTATATTCCGACATCACTGAACATATATGGCGGCTGTTTCTCGCCGTCGTTATGGCTGCACAGGTGTTTGTTCATATTTCGTTGATAGTAGAGTAATTTTACTCTGTCGAACTAAATTACGGTACCGCCGGATGGTGCCGCCTGATTCGGTGAGAGGTGCTGGGCGCCATTCTGAAATAGCATATGAAATCAATACTCCTGATTCAACACTTACAAATCAAATACTCACCATTGCGTAACCAGGCCGGGCCCACGTATAGATAAATCCATCCTGGCACGCTGTGAGAAAGCAGTCTTCACGAAAGATCAAAGCCGTCAGACGTTCGTGTGCGATTTTCTTACATACGAGTGGCTCCAGCAGCGGACACTCATCGAAGCGTGGACACGCGGGAGTGCCAATTAGCTTCATCGGATCATAAGACGTCACGCTGGAGGTTGCTGTCAGTGAAGCGTGATGCGATGACTTCCCCAGCTTCAGTGAACCAAAGCTATGCGAAGTGGTGCTGTTGATGCCAGTGCTGCTCAGTTCCAGCGCAGTCGAATTGGACTGATTGTGATTACTCGTGTTGCTGTTGGCAACGTTGATAGAGCTGTTGTGGTGCTGATGATTATAGGATTTTAGCAGACTCATTGCTTTACGCTGATTACGGTGTGTGCCCGTGGTGCCTTCAAGCGTGCCGCTACTGATGGTCGCCGATTTCTTATCCGAGTTGCTTAGAAAGCTCAGATTCGAGAGTCGTTGTGTTAAGCTATTTAAAGCCGAAAGGCCCGAACTGGAGGACTCTGTATATTTGTTTGAACTGTTCGATAGCTTGCTATTGTAGCCGGATGTTAAAAAGTTCGAGGAGCTGCCTTTTATATTTATAACGCTGCCGCCTACGCTATTGTTACCACCATCAATCGAATCGGAGTTTGTGGCACTAATGCAATTGGGAAATTTTATCGTGTTGCTCGTTAAGTGTGATTTGTTGCTTTTATCCTTAGACGTTGATGAGTTGCCCGGTGTGTTTAGAGCTACCGTTTTGGCCAACGCATGTGCTACCTCCGTGGGGGCCCCCCTTGTGGCCGTTACTTCAGACTCCTCGGGCGGTGTATTCGCATTGGACGATTGTGAGGAATTTGTACAATTTGCCGAGGAAAATTTGCTAGAGCTGCTGTTGCTGCATTCGGCATTTGTTGTGTCCTTGTTGAAACTGATGACGTTGGAGGAGGAAGCTGTATTGTTGCTATGCATATTGGCATTGCCAATTGCAACAGGACGTATGAGCTTAACGCCATCCGCCTCAACTCCGCCATTTAAGTGGCTGGTGTCACTAATATTGGAGCTGTTTACGCGCTGACGTATCGTAAGCGGATGTCGTAAGACATCTTCGGTTATATCCCAAAGGCAGACTTGAGTATCTTGACTAACCGAACCCAAGCGGTAACTGATCGCTAGCTTATCGGTCGTAAGTGCAGTTGACGAAGCATCCGAGCGAAATGAGGCCGGTAGTGGTTGTGGCTGTCGAGTGTGCACAGGCGTTGAGTTTTTATCGAAACCAACACCGAAACCATTATCCCCTGTCGAATCACACGAAAAACGTGACTCATGCGACGCAGTATATTCGTTAATTTGGTTCTCATCGTCTGAAAAGTCACCTCCGTCCCAATTTGTATACGATGTGGTGTACGGATCAAAGGCCACAACAGAAACCCACGAACGATGACCCTGACCTCGTGCAACGACACGTCGTTCATGTAGCGACCACACTGTAACCAAATCGTCCTCGCCACCGACAACGATATACTTACCATCGGGTGACCAACAGACGCACAGAAAACCACCGAAATAGGAACGTGCAATGCCCAGAAGCTCCATTGTGTCATAGTGAAAGACGCGTAAGAAACCGTCTTGAGAGACTATGGCCAAATTGGAGCCGCATGGCGAGAATGAGAACTCGTTAATACAACAGTTTTGAGCGCTGAAAACCCATTTGTAAAGCGGATTTCGTGTGGATTTCGACTTGCAGGTCAGTATCGTATAGCCATCTCCCACTTTGAAGGGCTGATAGTTGGGTGCGGCGGTGGTGCAAGGCAAATCCTCGTTGTATAAATACAAATGGCCCGATGAATGAGAGGCCAGAAACAGATTTGGCGAGTTTGGCAGCCACTTGAGGCATGTTACTTTGGTTTTGTCAATAAGACGCTGCTGAGTGGATGCAATGGAGAATCGAAGTTAGAGATGGTCAATTAGTTATTGAGAATACTCACATCTTCATTGAACAATTTACGCATTTCTCGTGGTCCCAGCTGTGGTGATACCAACTGAATTTGCCCAGTTGTAAAGCCAACAAGTAATGGAGCACCTGCAGGCGTGGCAACTGCTGCATTGAAGTCGTGGCAGCTTGGATTCGTGCCTTTGTAGAATTTTTTATCGATCGGCTTGCTCAACTCGGCGACCTGAAATGCAAGACGAAGAAAACGTGAAGGAGTGAGTGCAGGCACTCTCATATCGATTTTCACTGTCTAGTTCCATTATAATAGGCGCGAAAGGTTTAGGGGTATTCTTGGCCCCCGGGTCGTTAATAAGAGGATCAATTTTAACGTTGAACTTTGCAATTTGCGATTCTTAATTTCAATACCATAAGAAATGCACAAAAGAAAAGGAATGAAGAAAAGAAGGGTTAGACCGTGGGGCGCTACAGCCTAAAAAAATCGCCACAAAAAGAAATTCAAATTGCATATGAAGTGGGGTTGTGCATGTACCAGATTTATTTATTTATTTATAAAAGACTTAAGCGTAATGTAAAATTACAAAGTAAGCCAGTAATCTAAGCTATAGCAACGCGGCCTTAAGCTAAATTGCATTGAGTGGATGACGTAGAATAAACTAAATAAAATGTTTAAATCATTAATAAAGAGAGCGGTACTTAAATAAGGTGTAATAAATGACAATCCTTTAAATTTAGGATAATTTTATTGAGATTCAGAAAGGGTGAAAATAACGGAATGAAGGTTTAAAGAGGTGAAGTGTTTGATTCGGGTGGCGTGGAAGTGTTGGCAGTCGTAAAGGATGTGCTGAATTCTCAAAGGCCAATTAGAGTTGCAGAATTGGCAGAGGTTAGGTGATAAGCTTGAATGATCAAATAGGTGACGCTGGGTGAGTTTAGTGTGCCCGAGTCGAAGTCTGTTTATTTTTGAGAGTTCTCTACGATGCAGGGAAGGTAGAAAGTAACCATAATCGAATATAATGTTTTTGTGGGAATTGAGAAGATGGTAGTGGTTGTTGATGTGGGAGAAGAACGATATTTGCTTTAAGTGAAAGTGAGATTTAAGGAGTTTAGTGATGTCGGAAATATTATAGTTAGGTGAAAAAATAAGAGGGCGTTTAAGTGTGGCTTTAGCTTCTGTATCGGCTTTTTCATTGCTTACTGTGTGGCGGTGGCCTTGGACCCATATGATCTTATATATATTATAGTGCGCAGCTTTAATTTGTCGGATTTGTATGAGTTGTTTGAGAGATTGGCAACGGATTGGTCTGATGACAAGGAGTCGGAGCAAATAGCGGATGCGGTTGGATGGTGTGACGGATTTAGAACGGCTTTGTAGATTGCTATGATTTCTGCTGAGAAATTTGAGCTGTAGTGCGGCAGGAGTCACGATTTACTGTTGTTAAGAGAATAGATACTGAACGAAACCGCTGTCATATTTCGAACCGTCTGTATAAATAAACTTGTGGTGTGGAGACGATTGTTGTAGCTCTAGGAATTCCTTTTGGTACACAAGAGGAGGTGTTGACGCTTTATGTTTATAATTTTTTTTATTCCTTTATTACTCCACCAGGGAGCATAGGACCTCCTACAAGTCTCTTCAATCGAGATTGTGGTGGTTTCGTTAATCAAGACCATATGTCTACCATGATACATGGTTTTTTTGGGGCAATTTGGCGCCATCTGTGGTTGGTAAACAAGGCCTCTCCTTTATATTATTTTAATGGTCACCCTGACTACAAAATGACCAAATGTTGTCGTTGAGCCATATTGTCGAGTTGTGGTGCGTCCGCCAACATGTGGTGTTTTTTATGAATTAATCATTATTTAAATTAATTATTATTATTATTAATTAATTAATTAGAAAGGGGGAAAAGTTAGGGGAAAATGAGAAAGGAAAGGTTGGATATAGTGCAAGGACCATGGCCATGAGAGTCGAACTCACGACCTCTGGGTGGTAGTCTAACGCACTAACCTCTAGGCTACCGAGGTCGGATGGTTATCATGGAGAGTCGTAATCAGTAAGGAAGATATTTTTGTCCAGGGGGGTATATTCAATGTATGATTGGGAAAAGGATGTGTTGGAAGACCTAAGTCTAGGGTGGAGGGGATTCTTGGGTTGGGATTCTTTGATTTCGATATTTTTTTTTATTAGTGTGGATAGGGGTGAGCCATAGGAAAGAGATATGTGTTTAATTTGTTTTGATATTTAGTTGAGTTCTAATCTCGAGCGGCATGATTTTTGATACGAACATAAGGTTAGAGGTTGGGGTTGAACGGAAAGCTCCATGAGCGAAGTATCGCTGAGTGGTAAATTGTCATTAATTTGTTGGTTTGGGAAGAAGGGGCATTACCATAAAGATATAGGCCATAGTCTATTTTCGATATGATAAGAAGGTTGATGGCTGATATTAGGGAAAGTTGGATACAATTATATTTAAAATTTGAGAGTAAAGTCGATTAGAAAGAGAGGAATGAAGTGATAGGATGTGGTTACTCCAATTTTATCTTTTATTGAAAGTTAAACCCAAAAATTTTAAAGAGGTGACGTTTGAAATTTTTATGGCGGCAGATGTGATCTGGATGTAGCAACTCTTTTTCCTTTTGTATGGAGAAGTCTGCGCCTGAGTAGTCGCAACAGCGTATAATGTCATTCAAGAGGGGATTATTGCCAATTGAGACGTTGTTACTTTTTTTAACAATGTGGTAGTCGTCGGCATATGCGAAAAAATTCAATTGCTTATGGCTATGAATTATTCGGTTTAGTTTGTTGTAGACAATGAGGAAGAGAATTACGGAAAGTGGGGCCCTATGGTATACCGTTTTATTGAGAGTGTATAGTGGAGAGATGATTATTTACAAAGACAGCACTTTTTCTGTGGGTTATAAAGTTAAAGACATAATTTAATATTTTTGGACCAAGTAACTCATCTAAAATCGAATGAATTCCAATTTTGTCGAAGGCTTTCTTAATGTCGAGGGGACATGACATGGACATGTGATGTTTGGTGGAAAGAGAGGATGATATCAGTCTAATGCCAGTAGACTGTCCGACATCGATCTACTCTTAAAGCCGGTTTGCCTACTGTCTATTGATTTGTTGTGGGTAACAAATAACCATAGTCGGTTAGCTATAATTTTGTCGAGTGTTTTAGCGCAACATGAGTTGAGTGAGATTATGCGATATGAAGTAATATGGATTTTATTGGTGTTTGATAAGCGGAATAATTTCGCTTAGTTTGTAGTGTTGGGGGATATAATGAAGGAAAATGGAATTGTAGTGGTTAAGAAGTCGCGATTTGGCGGCAGGGTGTAAGTTCTTTAACATTGGGTAAGATATTCTATCAAGACCTGGGATTTTGCATTTTAGATTATTGAGTGCTATGGTGAGTTCGAGAGGAAATATAGAGAGTTCAAGAAGATGGGCTGTGGCATGGGGGTATAATTGGGTGTTATAGGGTAGGAGGAGTGTTTATTCGTTCGAAAATTGCTGGAAAAGTTTGAGTCGTTTGATTCCTTGAACCAGTGGGTACAACATTTTTCAGCTATCAATTGGCTATTGGTAATAGTAGAGCTTGAGTTATTGCTGGGAATGCAATGAATTGAATGTCTTAGTTTTGTCCCGCTGAAGTTCCTGATGTTAGACCAGATTTTGGAAGTGTGGTGGTGGTAGGATTGATTTTCGATGTGAGTGCCTCTAATGAGGTGCGCTTGGCTATTTTGATCTCACGTTTAAGAAAAGCATTGGTTTTTTACAGTTAAGCAAATTTTCTGTGCAGATGTGGTATTTGGGAGCAGACCAACAGCGTGTTTTGTTAACTTTTATTTGTTGCAGGGTGGCGTTCCACCAAGACACAGTGTGGTTGATGTGGGGATGGGGAGTGTATTGGGGAATTGAAATGTTGGCACTGTCAAATAAATTTTTTTAAGTTTGTGTATTATTTGTTGTGATTTCAGCTGACTTCGCCACTGAGTTGATTGGTGTAGGTTTCTTTCTGGTATTTATCCCAATCGGCGCTAGCTAATATGAATGGGGGTCTGTTCGCTGCTGAAAGTGTCGGATTCGATTTGCAGAGTTGAATTAAGAGCAATAGAAGGTGAAGCGAAGGTAAGATCGATGTGGCTAAATGTGTGGTTGGTATTGAAGTGGGTTGGGGAGCCGTCGTTTAAAACGATTAGGTGTGAATGACTGATGAATTTAAATATTTCATTACCTCTGCGATTGTTAGAGGTTGAACCCCAAAGGGAGTGCCAGCTGTTGAAGTCTTCAGTAATAAGGGTGGGGGAGTTGATGGGGCTGTAGGTTGGTTGGTGTAAAAACTGTTGAAAGTTTGAGTTAGGTCAATGTAGGAAAAAAAGATGTTAAGTTTTCTTGCATGTCGGCAAGGGACTAGCAAATAGCGAGTACATGCAAGAACAAAGCTTAACGTTATCAGAAAATGTGTTTCCTTTTGTAATCTTTTTGATTAACTGACTTTGTGCGCGGATGTAAAATTACTATACTACTGCTGTTGTCGCCATGAGTGACGTCTACGCCAGTATGGAGTCTCCAACAGAAATAAAAATAGTATAGGAAAAGCCTGTTCCAACCAATTGTAGTTCAAATAGGAAAAAATCTGCCAAAGTAATACAAGATGCCCAAGGTACATGGCAGTTCTGTCTTCAAGTTCTTCTGATACGAAAGAAGGTGTGGTCAAACGAAAGATACCTCTCCAGAAGCATCTCCCCGGTAACCCTAAGGGAAACCAGTAAATCTCCACTGGTAGAGCCAATCGCTTTTAGCTGCTAGTTGACACCATCAAACCCTCACCCATCTTTATCCCGGATGTTTCTGTTATAAGTGTTATGATTGCTGACATATCCAAAGTTTTCGGTCATGACAAACAGTTTGATTATAAGATTAATCGCCTCTACAGATCTATAGTAAGTGTTGAGCCTCTGAAGAAATTCGATGATCTCATTCAATGTTACCGTTGCCAGGGCTTCGGACACACAAAACGATATTGTAGACTACAATACAGGTGTGTAAAATGTGGACAGGGTCACAGTACACTTGAATGTACGAAGGCAATTAATGAGCCTGCCAAATGCGCTCACTATGAGGGGGAGCATGCTGCATCATATAAAGGCTACAAAGCTTATCAAAAGGCCAAACAATGGTATGGACCAAAGCCAAATACAGTTCCTGTAAAACTTATTAGTGAACAACAAATATCAAATGCAACGTTAATGCAAATGTTACCTATACCTCAGCTATTAAAGGCAGTCAATTTCCCCTCCCAACCAGTAACCAGTCAGAATCGACTAACAAGAGCCAATCAAGCTTCATGTTTAAGAGATTGGAAGTCATGGTGGAACACATGTTCAACAAATTTACAGCCAATTTAGAGCAAATGCTCATTACCTTAATAACCAAGCTATGCAAGTAAGCCTGCGCATAGTACTATGGAATGGCGCAAACGTACTTCTACAAGAAGCTTTCTTTCGTGAGTCTAATTTTTCTCACTATTGCAATATCAAATTAAATTAATCACATTAATTTAAATTATTAAATTTAAATATTAAATTAATTAAAAACCTAAATATTACTTGTAAAAAAACTTTCCTTACGACATTTCCATTGTTTAATGACCCATAAAATGCAATGCATCACAAATGGTAGAGATGCGCAAATTTGAGAAATGTTGCGCATCGCAAAGTATTGCCAGGCGCTTATGAACACTCGGCATTGCCTTATTTTTAGCAATGTCGTTCATGAACAGTATGCATTACAGTGTTGCTTTGCAGTGTTGCGTTTATGAAGTCAGCCTGTGGCATGCTGGCTTACTCTATTAGCTAAAGATGCAGCACCCACACCATACTACTTTTTCTTAAAATCTAATTTGGAGCATAGGAAATTTTATGTTCGATGTGGCGATGATGTATCCTCAATCACAGACATTAGGGAAGGTGTTCCCCAAGGTAGTGTGCTTGACCCTGTTTTGTACACATTGTTCACCGCAGATCTGCCTATCATTGGAGATCATTCCCTCACTACAGTCACCTACGCAGACGACACTGCATTTATAGCAGTTTCAATGGCTCTTAACGGGGCTTCTAGAGTGCTGCAAGAACAGCTTGACTCCTTTGGAGTATAACTAAATAGAATGAACATTGTAGTCAACCTTGAGTAATCATCGCACACAACATTTATCAAAAAGAAGAGAAAACTGCCCTTCAGTCAAGTTAAATGCTGTTAGAATACCATATGCAGAGACAGTTAAATATCTTGGACTCACCCTTGATAGAGTGCTCAAATGGCGACCTCATATCATCGCAAAAAAGAACCAACTAAATACGAAACTTCGGCAAATGTACCTGCTGTTCATTGGACTTCGCTCTAAACTAAAAATAAAGAATAAGTTGCTACTATACAAGGCCATACTAAAACCGATTTGGACCTACTGTATTCAATTGTGGGGCACTGCTAGTGACGCTAACATTAAAATCATTCAGAGTGGCAACTCGAGCTCATCTATTAAATAGTAATCACGAAAGTCATGAAAAACTCAAATTTCCTTGGGTATCAGAGGAAACTAATCGATTTAGTCAGCGGTACATCAATAGACTAACTGATCACCTAAACAACCTTGCAATAAACCTTCTCGACAACTGAAAGAAGACCAAAGCGTTATCGCCCACTACACCTCACATTCAGAGACGCAGGCTTCATTCGGTCAACTGAATTCGAAGTGTTAAGTCGATTTGTCATCTTCTCTCGCATTCCAAATTTAACTAAACGAAAACTAAAACAACAACTAGTAAAACACAGAGTCAAGGCTGTTCTGGACTCAGGAATGCCTGTTGAACGCAGTCCCCGGACTGCACCCAGCTCGCGAAATCAAAATCAGCCAACAAAAAACAGTATGAGCGTACCCCACGTTCAATCAGCTGTTAGCACAAAAACAACAACGCATATCTTATCACATCATCCAACAGTTCAAACAACAGCATCAACAACAACAACAACAGAGAATCAAACCAAGCTTCACTTCCCGATAGTTTCGAGAGAGAGCGTTCATACTCTCCCGCAATACAGCAAGCAATTTCACACCCACAAAGTGAAAACGCATCATCATCATACAAATAAACGCAACCACTCGCTCTACCGCACACTAACTATCAAGAGCTCTATGGCCACCGGTAAAATGCAGCCTCTGCCGTGGAGTGCACAATGTGCTTCACCAACGACGCTGCTCTCCTCTTTTCAACAACAACAACTACATCAACTACTACAACAACGCTCGCACTGGCTTCTGTTGGAGTGTTCACAACAACAGCTACAACAATTATAATAACCACCATGGCAACACGATCAGCTGTATCATCTGTCTCCTCTATATCCACAGTGAGAACAACAACAACAACATCACGTAAGCAATACGATACAATACAGTGCTGAGCAAAACAACATAATCAAAAACAAGAGAAACAAACAATGTAGCGGGACGCAAAAAAAAAAAATGCAACAATACTTGCTAAGCGCACGAATCACAACCAACAGGTTCGCTCTCCTCTCTCAAGACGATGACAATCAAGCGAACAGTGGTGCGGAAAGTGTTTCCGATGCAACAAATTTGCCAGCACAAAAAAATATCAAATCGGTTAAGCCACCGCCAATATATGTTCAAGACGTCGAACAAATTAGCGTTCTTAGCAATGCTCTAAAAAATGTAATTAAACATAATTACATTTTAAAAACGCTGCAGAATAATAAGGTGGGAATACAAATAAAAGATTCCACCAGTTACTCTACAGTTATTAAGATGCTGCAAGAGCACAGAACAAAATACCACACGTTCAAACCGAAGGAAGAACGTAGATTTAAAGTAGTGCTCAGGAATATGCACCATGCCACTACATTAATGAAATAAAAAATGAACTTCTTGACCTAGGGCATGAAGTCATAAACATCCATAATGTACAACAAAAAGTCACGAACAAACCGCTTCCATTATTCTTCATTGAACTGAAAAACAAAAAAAACAACAAAGATATTTATAATATAACCACACTGCTCTCCACGAAAATCATTTTTGAGGCCCTACACCATAAACGCATAATATCGCAATGCTTAAATTGTCAAAAATACGGCCACACGAGGAATTTTTGCACTAGAGATCCGATCTGCGTCAGATGCGCCGGTAAACATAAAATTGAAGCCAACGGTCAAGTAAAATTGTGCGGTGCTGCACACAGTGCAAATTATAAAGGTTGTGAGATATACATGGCATTGAAAATAAAAAGATTTCCATCCCTTAGAGAAAATAGCCAACAACTCAGGAATCCAACCAATGAATACGCAAGTAGACGCATTGACATAAATACTGACATTACTGAGATGAAAGGCCTGATGAAACAATTGTTTCAACAAGTCACAATTATGATAAAAGTCATAACAATCCTCATATCGAAGATGGACAAACAAAATGGAAACTAAATTAAGGATCATAACTTGGAATGCAAACGGGCTGAAAAACCATATTGACGAACTACAAATACTTCTTCATGACAACAGCATTGACATAGCCCTAATATCGGAGACACATTGCACAAACAAACACTTCATACAAGTTAGAGTATATACCACAAACCACCCCGATGGCACAGCGCACGGTAGGACAACCATAATTATTAAGCATTGTATAAAGCACGACGAGCTTGAGCCATATACATACAAGCGACGAACATTCAAATTAATGATCTCGTAGGACCGCTCACAATATAGCCCACCAAAGCATAATATTACAGACCCAGAATATAAGAATTTCCTCAACTCTCTTGTCAGAGACCGGGACAAACCTGTTGTTGAGGACCACATCGCCCGACAAATCAGCCGATACAACGACCGACTTTTGGCACACTCAAACCGCTTAGCCAAATCCCTGGCTGAAGTCTCACCCATTCGACGCCTCAAAAGGCTTCACTTCCACGAGCTCTTGGACAGGAGCAGGACTCGCCTTAGACGGAGAAGACGCTAACCTTATCCTTGAAATTAAATTTAAGTAATCCTAAACCTGACAAATAATTAATGTATACGGTTGTAACAGTAGTAAATAATTGTTCAAACCAGGAGATAAGTTATGACATAGATGCAAAACACCTTATAAGGCACAATGCGTCCGGTTTGGTGCTTAATAAATAAAATATTAAAAAAAAAAAAAACTCTTGTACAACGCTTCATTGCAGCCGGTGCAGGTGATTACAATGCGAAACACACTATGTGGGGATTGAGGCTAACGAACAAAAAAGGCAAAAATCTCCTTAGCGCTATGCATTTCACAAACTCTAAACACTTGAGTACAGGCAAACCAACTTATTGGCCAACAGACATTAATAAAACACCTGACTTGATAGATTTTTTCATCACAAAGAACCTGGATATTCGGAAATGTAAAATCTTATCACAATCCGAACTCTCGTCAGACCACAACCCTATAGAATTAATATATGACTCGCACGTCACGCTTACACATGCAAACAGACTTCTGTACAACAATAGAACTGACTGGCATACTTATAAGGAACACATTGACATTAATTTAATGACCGACATCCCTCAGAGTCAGCGATAGTATTCCTGAATGACACCATTATGAAAGCAGTCATACAATCGACCCCAAAAAAGAAGTAGCAAAATTGGACATTTTACACACAACCTCAACTACGACGATTATTAAATAAAAAAATGTAAACTACGGAAAACCTGGTCAACCACAAGATCTCTTGACGCAAAAAGACAGTACAACATGGCAACAAAAGAGGCTAAAAAATTATTCAGGTATTAAAAAACAAACAATTAACATAATATCTCAAGAGCTTAACGCCCACGAGTTAAACCGACTACTCTTTATGGAAAGCTACTAAAGGATGGACAAATAAAAGTAATCATCTCCTCTAAAATGGAAAACGGGTTATGGGCAAAGACGAACCTGGACAAAGCTAAAGTATTAGCTGACTGCTTCGAAAGGGTTTTTACAGAAGTCGCCATCAACTCAGATGATCTACAGCTAAACACAGATATTAAGCAGAGGTTCAGAACATCTAAAACATGAAAAGACTACCATAAGAGAAATAAGAAAATGTATTAATAATGACATAAAGGTAATAGTCCCCTAGATATGACAAAATAAATGGGAAACTCCTAAAAGAACTATCTGTAAAAGCTATTGAATATCTAAAAACATCTTTAACGCTATGTTCAGGCTAAACTATTTTCCGAGAGTCTGGAAAGTAGCTGAGATTATTGCGATCCCGAAACCAGGCAAAGACCAATCAGTCTACTCCCTGTAATCTCAAAAATCTTCGAAATGATATTAAGAAATAGACTATTGCCACTACTAGAACGCAGGCACATCATTTTAAATTACCAATTTGGTTTTCGAAGAAGTCACTCAACGATACAACAAGTGCACAGAGTTACGCAAGAAATTCTAAATGACATTGACGATAATAAATTTTGTATTGGACTCTTCTTGGACGGGGAAAAAGCTTTTGACAAGGTTTGGCATAAAGGACTCAAACGGAAACTTAACAATATATTCCCTCTAAACATAGCACATCTATTAACATCATATATCACAGGTAGATACTTCTTAGTGAAATACTCAGACGAATACTCAACCCCTAGAGAAATAAATTCGGGAGTTCCACAGGGAAGTGTGCTAGGACCATTATTATATACCCTAACATAGCAGACATACCATGTCCCACTCACAATTCGTCGATGATTGCAACTTTCGCCGATGACACAATACTCCTAAGTGCTCATTAAAACATAAATACTGCCACATCCATGTTGCAAGCAGACTTTAATAAAACACTTGACTGGCTTAGAAAGGGGCATATTAAAATAAACAAAAACAAAACAGTACAAGTTATATACACTACTAAGACTAGATTTACACTAATCCATATAAATATTGACGGAGACGACGTAACCATTCAAAAAGAAGCCAAGTACTTAGGATTATATATTGACAGTAAACTAAATTGGAAACACCATATACAAAAAAAGCGTGACCAAGTAAGACCACTGCACTGGCTGCCAAATTCAAACATTTCACTTGAAAACAAGCTCCTAATCTATAAGATCAAACCAATTTGGACATATGGAGCCGAAATATGGGGAGTTGCCAAAAAATTAAATATAAAGTTAATCCAGAGGCAACAATCAAAAATTATTCGCATCATCACAAAAGCCCAAAGGCATATCACCAACACGGACCTTCATCGAGACCTACGAATTGCGACAGTAGATGAGGAAATAATCAATTTACGCAGAAAATACCAAACCAAACTTTCCCAGCATTCGAACGATGATGTGAACACATTACCATTAGAAGAACTAACTCGGCAACGAAGGCTAAAAAGGGTGAGACCAGTAGACCTCACATAACACATATTACTTCATTACATTACTAACTCATTGTTAATTGGTGTTACCTTTAATTGTTTATTTATTGTTAAAATTCATGTATTGTTAAATTCCAGTCACAACACTACTTTACAAACTGATTGTTAAGTTAAAATTCACCCACTTGTCCTAAATATTAATCTGTATAATAGTCGATTTATTTTTCTATAATAGACAATGTACTCTTCTTTTTGGAAAATTAAAAAAAAAAAATTTAATTCCTCTCACTTTGCATTTTCCAAATTCCTACCATCCCCCCCATCTGCCCCCTTTAATAATTTTTTTTTAAACCATGAAGGGAAAATATATTGTATTTGAGTATATTTTTCTGTAAAAACCAAGATAAAATTAAGCAACTTAATGATGTTCCCCCTCTGGGATTGATGGCAAATTAAGAAATAATGGAAAATAAAATGTATAAATGTAAAAAAAAAAATTTGAATTTGAATTAACAAAATTAATAGCTCGTTGGTTGATATGCTTGATTGGTTGTTTCGCTGATAATAAATGTAGAAAGTACTTGGGGTATTGGAGGATCAGAAATCATTAAAGTTTATGTTTTTGTTGGTTTTAAGAACATGGTCTTTTTACGATAAGACGACGTGTTTTAAGCTCAGTTGCACTACGAGGTGTTAACGTGTTAACAAAGAAAACAGTTTGTGTGCAAAGGTAGTTGACAGTATATTTATACAAGGAGTTATTTTGTTCATCAAAATATGCACCTATTTATCTATACACTTTGGCCATTCATTTTATTTCCCAAAAGATGAGTACATCTATGAGTATATCTATATATTATAAATATGTACATATGTATGTCTGTCTGTCCGCTATAGACGTCGAAACCGAAGGACTGATTTTGATGAAACTTTCAGGAAAACGCCTGTCGAGTAGTCCTGTGAAGTTTGGTGCGTTAGAACACCGCGAAATTTGGAGGAAAAAAATAAATAAATTGCAATATTGTATGAAATCAATAAAGCTTCATGAGTTGACATTGAAAAGTATGTCAAATTCGAGATCTCATACTCATGTAAGTTAGGTACAACAATAAAATATCATTTAAACAATGTACTAATACTCTTAGTAAGTAAAGGCATATGTACACGACAGTTGATACGAAATCGAAAGAAAAATAATAATAAAAAAAAAACAAATTAAAATTATAGTGCGCAATCTCCGTCGTTCACAAATCAATTTTTTTTTTTTTGGAACGATGTTCCTTTTTGCATAATGTGGTACGGGTGAAGTGACAGAAAAGTAACGAGAAAAGCGTAACGTCGTTGTTATGACATTTTTTGCTACTGTTTGGTTTGGTCTTCTGTTGTGCTCGAAACCAGCACAAAACCAAACATCAGCAACAGTAACAACAAGACAACTGCCCGCAAATTCAAGCGTTCGCGTTTGCGAAGAGAGAGATAGCGAATTTAATTAAGTTATTTCTTCAAGTACTCAGTGTATTAGCTGAAAAAGCGAATACTGCTTTGTAAGCTGCCGAAATATTTACTTCTTGAATTTTTAAAATAGCAACTATTGCTATTTTTCTTAAAAAAAAATTAACTTTAAGAACAATTTTATATTTGTTTATTTTATATTTATCTACTTAATTTACTGAATTATTATATATTATTAGCAGGAACCCGGCGCGTTGCCGCCTTCGCGTGCGTAACGCTCTTCGGATGTTTCAGTAGCTCTGATGCGATTTTCTCTTTGATTTTCCAGTGTTTGACTTGTTTTGGGTGACATTTAGTTTTTTATTTTCATTCGAGTATTTAAACATTTCGACTTTGTACAGTTTGGGCAGCATTGCCGGCAAACTCAATTCCCACAGGCTACATTGTTTTTGACTTTTATTTGTATCCATACAGTTTGAGAGACATCTGGAAATTTGAGTTGGTCCTAATATTTAGCGAATTAGACTATTTTTTCGCACCAAACTCCCTACCACTCACTAGCATCCACCAATCCACCAATCCTTTTCGCAAGCATAGTTTGCGTTTTGAAAAGAATCCCACCTTTTGGCATCCGTTTGCCACTGGATAGATTTTACCAGAATCAATTCTAACAATACAATTATTGAATACGAGTCAGACTTGTGGATAGACCATATAAACTCATGTTGGAGTGGCAATATTCTCAGCCTAAAATAATGTAATAAATGTCTTAAACGCATTTGGCTGGGTTTAAATTGGAGTTCCAACCTGAGATATGTACTTTCAGTTTCATAAGCAGTAATTTTTTTTTTAATTGTTCAAAATGAAATTATAACATTTAACGCAGTAAACTGCATAACACATTTGTCGGATTTAAAAAATAATGACGTGAAAAAAAAATTAGACTTATACTAAATTAAAAACGATGTAAATTGCGCCGAAAAGGCAATGATATCCTTCTTAGGGGGAGATCATGCGGGTGTAGCCTCTTCAGTCTACGCCTTGTTGAGATACGGGTGAGGGAGGAAGCTAGCGGATTTGGATGCGACAAAAGTCTGTAGTTAGAGCGGCAGCTGTGAGAATTAATCACCTCCATAACAGTTGGCACGGCAAGATCCCTATGCAGCGTGGTGTTGCGGACGTACCAAGGGGCGCCCGTAAATCTTCTGAGAGCCTTGCTCTGACACGCCTGCACTCTTCTGATGTTGTAGGCAGCAGTAGTGCCCCAAATTTGTATGGCGTAGCGCCAAGCAGGTGCCACTACTTGCAGATAGATGAGCCTTTTATTAGTTAAAGATAACTTATTCGATGGGCGGAGGAGCCACGCCAGTTTCTTGAGCTTTTAGTAACAGCTGTAACTACCTTAATGTGTGCACGCTAGGTAAGACGCTTATCCAGGATCAAACCGAGGTACCGGATTTCCTCCATTTGCGTAATGATGCTTGTGTTGTAAGTCACAACCGGACAGACGCCTTACCTTAATGTGAAGGTACAGTGAGCTGATTTCTCAGAGTTTATGGCTTTATTCCAGCGCCTGGCCCATGAGTGGAATCTATCCAGGTAGCTGGACAATTTCCCCGCAGCTTCGTTCAGAGAGGCAGAGTTGAAAATAACTTCCGTATCGTCCGCGTAAGTAGCAATAATCGAATGCTCATCTCTAGTTGTAGGCATATCAGAGGTATATAAGGAGTAGAGGACCGGAGCTAAGACACTCCCCTGCGGGACACCGGCTCTCATGTGCCTGAAGGTGGAAATTTTGTCTCTTACCGCCACAGAGAAGGTTCGTCGTTGAAGAAAGCTTCACATTAGTAAAAACTGTTTGGCAGGCAGGAGTAATTTTAATTTATGCAGAAGTCCATCGATCCATACACTATAGAATGCTTGTTTGACATCTAGGAAGACTGCAGATGAATACTGTTTCATCTCAAACGCAGTAAGTATGTGATTAACGACTCGATGCAGTTGTTCGGGAGTGCCATGCTGTGATCTAAATCCAAATTGGTGATCAGGAATGGCTTATTGAACACCCCGTACTGCCAACAATCTACTCAAAAATAATCTTTCAAAATTTTTTTAAAAAGTTGGAAGCAGGCTTATGGGCCTATATGATGTGACACGGTTCTCCGGAGTACCAGGTTTGGGTATCATGGATATCGTTGCACACTTCCACTGTGTGGGAAAATGGCAAATCCGCAGCATGCTGTTGAACAGCAACGTCAGGAAAAACACTCCCTTCCAAGGGAGTGCTTTCACCACCTTGTTGTCAATATGGTCATGTCCGGGGCTCTTCTTAGAGATAAGCAGTCATAACAGCAGAATATGAGTAGATTTTTTTCATTGTATATTCCCCATATAAATCCATGGATAAAATATTTATTTTAAAAATTATCATATTTTATCTTTAGGGGAAACGTGTAGACCGGCTTTATACAGTTAAACCCATTTTCAAACTAGCCTTCCCCACACAAACTCATTGATCAAATTGAAGTTCCTATGTACGAAAGGTTTGGTAACTTTTGGTAGTAATGACGGTGTGATTGGTATTTCGTGTATCGTATTATATTATTATGCCACCTTTTCGGCGATATATGTATGTATGCTACTTAGGAAGCGCAATTAGATACCAGCCTTAATAGAACCGATTTGTCAAAAGGCTTTTGGTCGGAACTGCTTTTCCCTTTTTGGAACGAAGTTCCTTTACGCGGCTTGTGGTAGGTGTGAAAAAGAAAATTCAAAAACCGTAACAATGTTGTTGTTGTATTTTGTAGTATTTTTTGGTGCTATTTGGTTCTGATCTTCAGTTCTGCTCATGCAGAGAGCGCAAAACCCAACAGCAGCAACAACAACAAAGGTAACAACAGCAAGACAACTGCCCGCAATTTCAAGCGTTCGCTTTTGCGAAGAGAGAGAGCGAGCGAATTTAATTTAAGTGTGTTGGTACTCGACGCCGATCGCGCATATCAATTGGCATTCATGTCGCTGAGGCTTGGCTCTTAATTTTTATATAAATATGTACATTATTTGCCTCAATTATGAATTATAATGTGCTTCCAAAAGTGAAACTGCTCATATGTATATGTTGTTCGATTCGCACAGGCTTTTATATAAATTATAATCCAATAGCTAATCTAAGGGAAGGTGAGCTATAAGTTTGCATTTTCGAACATAATATTACTTGGTCAGCAAAGACAAATTTTTTTTTTTTTTGGGCAAAGGAAGCGAGGTAGTCGTGGTGACGACGTTTTATTGTTAAACATCTTTGGTTTCGACGGAATGATATTTTACATGCGCTCGTGACTGCTAAGCACACTCACACATTGTGTTCCTTATCTTTTTGCGCTATTTTTATGCTATATATTTCTCCAGGAAGCGAAAGGTCTGCCATCTAACTAATTCAAACCTACAGCTTAGTTCTGAACCCATACCCTGGACGAACTGTATAAAATACGGATTACGCATCGACAATAAACTTACTTTCAGTTTACATATTAGCAGGACAATCGATCAAATTAACAAAATAACCACAAATTATTACGAGCCCTAACCACTATTAATTGGCACGGCAAGTTTTTTTTTGATAGTTCAAGTGGATAAGGCCATAAGTGGATAAGGCGCGACTGTTCTTGCTTCAAAAAGAAAGGCGCGCTCGCCCGAAATACCAAATAAGAAGTTTCCTTTCGCTAGAGCTTCTTTGCCTTCATTATCTGAAAAAACATTAACAGCCGATGAGGAGGAACCCTTTCAGGCTGAACAGTCAAGTAACGTTGTATGGCAAGATGGCCCGAATATGTCAAACAACACTCTCAGTGGAAATCGCTTCGAGATTCTTGGAGCTATGGAAACCCAGGATACTCCAGAATATCCTCAGGGACCATCCCCTATGGAACAGGTGCCAAAAAATTCAAACCCCCTCCAATCTTCATTCCCTTGGTGGAAGACATTGAAACCATGCGAGAACTGATTAAAAAAACCATGGGTAGCAATGATTATTCCTACAAAGCTGGACGTGACGGGCAAGTACGCATTATGCTGCAGAACAGTGATCACTACAGTGAGCTGGTAAAATTATTCTGTGAAGAGGGTTATTTCACTCCTATCAGTTGAAAGAAAAAAAGGCAAATCGTGCGGTTATTAAAAACTTGCATTATTCCACCTCTATTCAATACATCATTAAAAATCTCCACGAACTTGGTCACGAAGTGAGACATATCACCAACGGAAAGTCCCGCATTACCAAAGCTCCTATGTCGATATTCTTTGTTGATCTTGAGCCAGCACCAAACAAAAGTGTTCGAAGTCAAGAAACTTAGTAATAATATGGGTAATATAGAGCCTCCTAGAATATTTGTACAATGTCATCGCTGCCAAGAATTTGGGCACACTCATCGTTTTTCCAACAAGCCATACCGGTGTATGAAATGTGGCGAAGGCCACAAATCAACTGAATGCATGAAAACAAGGGAAGACCTTAAGACCTGCGTCAATGAAAACCACACGGCTTCCTATAAAGGATGTAGGGTATATCAGGCTACTGTTCAGAGAATTAATGCTGGGAGGAAACAGCGAGTATCTCAGTACCACCCATCGGCACTTTCAGTACAGCAACAAGTCAACTCGGTCTGGCACTCCAGCAGCCACTCCACGTATGCTAGCGTAACTAAGAGTAACGTTACTTCCCAGCCATAGATTCCTCTTGAGAACCCAAATACGGCTAGTAATGCAACGAACAGTGACTCCAGCTTCAGTGAAGAAAGAATCCTGAATCGTGTACAGCTGATTATTCAAGAAATCAGAAAAGAATCAAGAAAATTACTGCCCAGTTCACCCAGACGATCTCCAACGTCTTGTCTAAATCATGCAAGTAAATCTCAGGATGACTACATGGAATGCTAATGGCCTATGCAAGTATAGGCCAATTGTTGAACACTTTCTCAACACTAATAATATTGACGTTCTACTTGTTTCTGAATCCCATCTAAATTCCTTATCTTGCTTTAAAATACAGGGTCACGATCTTATCACTACAAACCATCCAAGTGGTAGAGCTCGTGGTGGTGCGGCAATTTTAATCAAATCAACTTTAACATTTTCTGAACAAGCTTCGATCAGTCTTGACTGGTTCCAAGCTTCTGTAGTCAATGTAACAAGCCCTCTAGGAGACATTACTTTAGCAGCAGTTTATGCACCTCTTAGGTACAAGGTTTTGCAGTCGATGTTCCAGCAAGTCTTTGGTAGACTGGTCCAGAGATTTATAGCATGTGGTGATTTTAATGCAAAGCACACTTGGTGGGGTACCAGACTTTGCAATCCAAGAGGAGTTACTTTGTATAATTGTATGCATACCACGCAATTTTCTAGTCACTCCACGGTGAACCAACATACTGGCCTACAGACCCAGAAAAGATGCCAGATCTATTGGATATTGCTCTCAGTAAAGGCATTGATCCCAACAAAATTTCTACTGCATCTTTTCATGACCTCTGCCCTAATCACTCAGCCGTATTAGTCAACATAGATATCCCCATTGATGTTGTACCCAGACCAGTTAAAATCGTTAAAAGAAACAGCAACCTAAATCTATATCGCTCTTGGTTTGAACACAAAATAGACTCAGATACTCAGCTCAACTCTGGTACCGATATTGAATCAGCATTAGAACACTTGACTTTGAACATCCACGAAGCCGTTACCTACTCTACTCCTTCTCCCACCCGAGTAACACAGTATCCTAAATGCGATCTCCACCTCTGGTCTCCTGAGATTGCTAGCATGGTCTGAGAAAAGAGAAGACTGTGAAGTGTTTGGCACCTCAGTAGAAATTCGAGGGACAAAACGGCGATCAACCGAGAAACGAAGAAGCTGACAGCAGTGATTAACGAGGCAAAAAACAAGGCAAGTTCATATTTCCTTGAAAAAACTGAACCAGGGAGTGTGAAACACAATCTATGGAGCGCGACAAGATACCTTAAAAGGTCAACAAAGAGAAAGGTGCTTCTTCAGAGTCATAGGTTTCATAGAGTTTCACTATGTTCAACTTCTGCTCTCCGGCTGATAAACAAGAGACAATCGAGTTTATTGACTCAGATGGATCTCCCAATACGCCCAGTAGAACTTCAAGAAGTTCAAAATGAAATTGTTTGTCTAAAACTAAGCAAATCTCCTGGCTATAATAAAATAGATGCTCTTACCATCCGAGCTTTGCCCATCAAAGCGCTGTTGTTACTTGTTGCTATCTTTAATGGCATTTTGAGTCTCAGTCACTTCCCTGCGCAATGGAAATGTGCTGAGATCATCATGATTGCCAAACAAGGGAAGCCAGAGCACAAGCTAAGTTCCTACCGACCAATTAGCCTGCTAGCGATTTTTTCGAAGATGTTTGAAAGAATATTCTTAAGTCGACTGCTCCCGCTCCTGGATGATGGACAAATGATTCCCGATCACCAATTTGGCTTTAGCAGTGTCACAGAGTGTTTCAACAAATTTTTCAAGCATTCGAACACAAAAGGTATTGTTCAGCTATCTTTCTCGACATCCGTCAGGCATTTGACAAAGTATGGTACCCAGGACTCTTATACAAACTGAAAAAACTCTTCCCAGCACCGTACTATTTGCTCTTCAAATCCTATCTTGAAAATAGAACTTTCTATGTCACTTGTGACGGTTAGGACTCACATATAAAACAATGTGAGTGTGGTGTGCCACAAGGTAGTGTTGTGGGGCCTATCCCATATACATTATACACTTCTGACCTTCTGACTCCAAGCGAAGGCAGTACAATGATAGCTACGTATGTTGATGACACAGCACTCCTAACATCGAACAGCGATCCCAAGTGCTACCTCATCAATTTTGCAGTGTCATCTAAATCGATTAGAACCATGGCTTAAAAGTTGGAATATTGATGTCAACACAGATAAATCTACTCATGTCACCTTCACACTCAGACACACATCCTGTCCCTCAGTCCATCTAAACGGGAACATCATACCTACGCACACCTCGGCCAAATAACTTGGATTGACACTTGACAGGCACATGGAATCCCCACATTAAACTCATAAGGAAACAGCTGAATCACAAACTATATAGGATGAGATGGCTAATGTGGCATAGCTCTAAATTAAGTATTAGGAACAAGGTCTTACTCTATAAAACTATTCTTAAGCCAGTATGGACGAATGGAATTGCACTATGGGGAACAACATCAAAATCGAATATTCTACTCATCCAAAATTCTCAATCCAAGCTCCTGAGAAGGCTTGTAGGGGCTGAATGGTATGTCCGTAACTCAGTCATTCACAACGACCTCCAGATTTTGACGGTGAGTGAAGAAATTGCGAACTGCAGCAAAAAACACATCATTCGACTGGAAACTCACGAAAATTAACTTGCCGTCAATTTACTGGACAATAGCCTACAAATTTGCAGGCTCAACCGTTTCCACCCTTTGGATCTCCCATTCAGAACACCTGAGGACTAATTGTCCTCTCCATCTCATAACTTGAAACACAACTCACATGTCAATTTTACTTCATTTCATTTGTATGATCTCGTTTGGTAGAGAAGCAAATAAAGATTTAAGTTTAAAAAAACAAAAAAAAAAGAACGTTGTTCTCTATATTACTTTGAAAACATGAAAATATTATGTGCCTTTAAATGATCTTTCTAAATCAGGCGCTTGACTCAAGGTGTTGAACTGCGGCTTGCTGTGCACGTGTCCAGGGTTCAACTCCAGTTTGGAAATTTTTTTCACATCTCTCTATTGTTGTTTTTATTTTTTGATAAATGAACTTTTAATAAATCAAGGATTTAAAACAATTTTATTTTTTTTTTTTTGCTTTCCACTATTTGACTATTTCAATACAAACATTTTGTATGCTACTTGAAAACGTCGCCAACGTTTTTATTTTCTTTCGCGTATTTCGTCATCCGTTGTGTGGCGATTGTGAAAGGGAGTGAGAAATATCAAATTGCCGCTGAGTGTAAACAAAGAAAAGAAGAATCATCGATATGGGCGGCTACCGCGCTTCCCTTGCCTAAAAATTGAAATATCGAACAAGAACTAAAAGGTGAAGAAGCATTTAGAACGAAAACAACATTTGAGCGCGCAAAGTTAAAGTAAAATTTTAAAGTGTTTTTTAGTTTTTTATTTATATTTTGTGGAATCCCTCACTTTTGCTAAACTCTTTCATGTATAGGCGTGAAAAGTGCACGAGTTTATTAAATACACATACGAGCAACTACTTCGCTTCCCTTGGCTAAAAACCAAAATTTCAAACAAGAATTAAAACGTGAAAAAGCGTAAAAAGCAAGACAACGTTTGTGCCCGCGCAAAATAAAATCAAAATTTCAAAGTTTTTTTTAACGTTTTCTTATTTATATTTTGTGGATTGCAGTACTTTTTTTTTTCAAAAATTTTACACAGAGAATTTTGTACAGACACAGAAAATATAAAGTTATTACATACATAGTTTAATAGTTTATAGTACTTTACTAAATTAATCATTTAAGATGCCCCTTAGAAAAAGGTCGAATATCTCAAAAAATAGCAATAATTCTAGACGTATGAGACTTAGCAGATCTCAACAAAGTAAAGAAAAGCTAGAAGCGAGACTCGCTGCTAGAGAAAGGTCGGCCACATCTGGCGCACAAAATTGTACTCAAGGTAAGTCTCGGTAAAGAATGCAAAGTGTTCCCATTGTAACTGATATTTAATATATTTCTCGTATGTTTCATTAATCAGTTGATTTTTGACCCGTGCACATGATTAGCCCGCTTGCCAATTGGTGCATTAACAAAGCTAAATTCGATTTAGTAATTTCTTACTTGTGGCATAAAGGAATGGTGAAACCAGTTTTTGAAAATTCCATTGGTCATCCATGCTTATTTTGAATGTTTCTAGTCAACAGGGAAATTAAAATGCTTACTAGCACGAGGGTTCCTCGATCCTCCAATGACAAGCAGTTCTAATTTATACCATCCGGACGTATGTGTGCCAATTAAAAATGTAACACGTTGCTTTTCTGATTTTTTTCCTGGATCACGTTTCTCTGTCATTGTCACATATGGTTATTGTGAAAGCATTTTCCAGTGAAGTCCAGATTAATACGTGTTATAAATTTAATCGTTCACCAATCCCATCTCAGCTATCCTTTTTTCATTTTTTCTATGGCGTAAATTGTGGATTTTGCTACTCCATATTTTGATGCTATGGCTGATACGCTTGAACCTTGATTTAATTAATAATTCCTACTGTCTCATCCAATTTTAGGTACTTGGATTCTTTATAACTCATTTTCGTGTAAATTGCACTGAACCGCACGTATAAATTGCCACATTTCAAATGACACAAACTTTTATACTCAACTAGCACTCAATGAAAGACACACAAGTAATGGTAAAAGAGACTTTTCGGCGCTGATATACAAAAAACAAAATGTAAGTTATCACAACCACATTGTATCAGCGACACTACAACGGGACTGCGAACAATTCCCTTCCCCCTGGCGACAACACCAACGCTTTATTCAACTGAGTGCCAGATGTGTTTGGAAGGAACGCTGGCGCCATGATCGTGTCGCCAACTGAGTAGCGGTTACAGGCAATATGCGTCTTTCTCTTTGTGAGGTTGTTCTTGTGCACTGATTTCGAAGCAAACTTATTCTGGGTTGGAGAATCAAAAAAGAGTGTCGCATTTCGCGCACCAATACAACTAATTTAAGACTTATAATTTATACACTTTATAAGCGGCTCTATTCCAGTTGGCGTTCCTATTTTAACAGTCGTCTTTCTGTCGTCGTCGCCTTTCCGTCGTGTTACTTGTAAATCGGTATTTCCTAAGCACAAGGAGGTGACGACTACAAGTTTTCGAAAACTAGCACAAAAGCAAAATGAAAAGTTGGAAGCGCTGCTCTAATTTGGGTTGTTATTTTTCGTATTTTCGTAAATAATTTTCTTTTTCTGCATAAAAATTAAAATGGCTAGTTCCGAATATCATATATTATATTTTAGACATAAGAGTACATGGGAAAATGTTACGTCAGAGTGTCAATAATTTTGCTATTCCAGATTCAATGTAAGAAACGTTATGTTGATTAAATATTTCCATATATTTATACATACATATGTAAAATTTTTCTGTAAGATTTGTGAATACATTCACACTAAGTAAAAATGTATTTAAATACGTCTTGGAACAAAACCGCCTAAAACTTAAATGCAACCAGAGAAAGTCTGCAATTACGCCGAGAATAAAACTTGCAACTGCATTACGTTTTTTGTTCAAGGATCATGTCATGTCAACTAAGCGTGGGTAATGACTTTAATTAGTCGTTGGCACAACCCACGGTTAGTATAATTTTATCCGAAGGAAGCAGTTCCAATTCGGTGCATGCAAAGGCACGAAATGTTATAGAGCGAGTAATTGGAGTGCTTAAATCTTGATTTCGATGCCTGTTTTGAGCACGTGACTTGCATTATGATAACCCTAACAGTCACACAAATTGTTAATGCATGCGATGCTTTCCATATTATTTGCATATACTATAAGACTTCATTTCCCGACACTGATGTACAAACGCCTTCCGAAGAAGCTGAAAGTTATAGCATAAGCAATGGAAATGAGGACGGAAATGATTGTACAGAAGCTGCTAGATTAAGACATAGAATTAAAAATTTTTTTCTTTATAAGATTTATATTTAATACTATTCATCAGTCGTCGACTACCGTTCGTGGAGTTAAGACTGTTTTCGGCTTTCGCTAGTATCTTATCGAACATTCTTCTTCTTCTTTATTTCGCTTACGTTTTCGGTTTTTACCGTATACATACTTACACACATTATTTTGTTCTACGTGTTCGTTATAGTGCTTTTCTCTGCTTAAAACCGCAAATTGCACGAAGGGAATAACAGAATGCCCCCTGGGCCGGCCAATCTGAGTACAAACCGTTTCGCTATTTTGGCAAACGAAACCCAAATAAAAAAACAAAAAACTTCTCATAAGTTATGGGAATCATTTCCCTCCCTTCCAACCTATACTCGACCCGACCCGAAGTTTGTGGTTATGTCCTCAGTAGATGAGAACAAGCCATTGTCGCAATACTCATGTTTCGCTATCTATCGCGCCATTCAAATCATCAGCAAAGATCCATCCATCCATCCATCCATTTCGGAATTACGCGACGGTAAAATGTTGATCATGGTCAACAATACCAAAGTAGCTGAGAAATTCATTGCGTTCAAGTCCTTGGCTGGTGTATGCCCAATTATATGCAGTTACAATGAAAACCTTAACACTTCGAAAGGCACGTTTACGCACCATGCCTGAACAACGTCACTGAAGCAAAAATTGTACGCGAACTGGCTCCTCAAGGTGTCACTTCTGTATACAAATACACTAAAAGGATTGACGCAAGGCTAAACCCAATGGTGTATTACTGGTTACATTTAACTTTTACTCCCTCCCGGAGAGTTTGGACATTTCCTGGCACAAACTTAAAGTAAGACCATATTATCCCAACCCCATGCGCTGTAAAAATTGTCAAAGATATGGTCATACAGCTAAACGCTGCAACAAGGATCCTATTTGCGAGAATTGCAATATCTTATCAAAGAATACAATTTTTACAATACAATACAATTAATTTTCCCTAGAAACACATATTCGCACAAATAGTCATGTAATGTCAAATTCCAGTCAAACAGTTATTTTTATAACTTACCACAAAATACAACCAATAAACAAGGTATAGCAATTATGGTAAAAAAAAAACTATTCACATAAAATTATTCTACTGCAAACACCGATCGCGGCATTAGCTGTCGAATTAAACATTGGATTTATAGTCATGTTAATTAACATTTACATTCCACCTGATGAACACACACTTCACTGAAGCTGATTTGAGAAATACCATCAGCCAATCACACACCCCAGTAATTATACAAGTAGACTTTAATGCCTGGAGTCCCATGTGGGGCTCAGCTAAAACCAATCCTAGGGGCAAAATTATTGAAAACTCACTCATTTCAGAAAATTTGAGCATACTAAATGACGGCAAACCAACCCGTTTCGCACCATTCATTTACACATGTTGATCTTACAATAGGCTCTACATATATTTTTCCCCTAATTCGTACGAACACTTTAAATAGCCTCCATAGTAGTGACTACTATCCAATTAAATCATCAATAACTTTCAATTAAAATTCTAAAAACTCTCCAACTCAGAAATTTATAATAGAAAAAGCGAATTGGCAACTCTTTCAAACACATGTTAATAATAAATGCTCAACGGTTCATATATCATCAAACATTAACAAAGAGTGTTCAACCATTCACAAATTAATGCGGACAGCTGCACACTTCTACATTCCACAAACCAATTTGCGACCAAGAATTAAATTGGTACCCTGGTAGAATTAAGAATTAGCCGTCCTACGGTCCAAAAAATAATGCGTACTACAAAGAAATACAAAATTTACCCAATTTTGTAACATACAAAAAATTTAATGCCCTGTTCCGTAAGAAACGCAGAGAATTAAAAACTACTGCTTTCGAACGCCCAACTGCGTCAATAAACCCGTCCTCAAACCCCCAAAAGATATGGGCAAATATCAAAATGTTAAATGTTAAATGGGTACTACAATCCTATCACAATCCATTTTCTTAACACTGAAATCGGACCTCTACATGACTCCCTAGACATTGCCAATACCCTAGCCAATACCTGGTCAAAGTACTCACACAACACAAACTTCCAACCCCTGTTCAATTTTAAAATACAACACATACTTAGCTCAACATATATAAACAGACATCCATTTCCCCTTCCCAAAATAATAGAATCAAATATTACAGATATTGAATTAGAAATTGCTCTTTCCTCCGCGAAAGGAAAATCACCAGGGTTTGAAAAAATCTCATACCCAATGCTGAAAAACCTACCCCAGTCACTTAAAACACGCCTATTGTATAATAATGTATTTAACGAAGGAATTTATCCACAAAATTGGAAATTTACTATCACTATCCCAATACCTAAACCAAACAAATTAGCAACTGAAATATCAGGGCACCGTCCTGTATCACTGCTATCCTGCCCAGGCAAAATACTAGAAAAATTCATTTCTAAAAGAATAGTTTGGTTTGCCCTTCAAACAACCTCCTAACCCCAAATCAATTTGGGTTCAAAAAGGGGCATGGTACCATTGATATCCTCCTCTCAATAGAACACTTCTGCTCTGTGGTACTGGCAACAAAGAATCACTTAACAATGCTTAATCTAGACTTCGAGAAAGCATTCGATAGAGTCGGTGTACATGTAATTCTACAACAGCTTAAGCAATGGAAAATTGGAACTAAAATATATAACTTTATCAAAGCATTCCTTACTAACAGAACATTTTCCGTAAAAGTAAACAATAGCTATTCTCATATTGCCGATCTACACAACGGAATCCCACAAGGATCCCCCTTGTCCATAACATTATTCATTGTAGCTTTTAATGACATAAGCAAAATAATAAACAAATATAATCACATGGAACATATCTTATATATGTCGTCGACTAAACCTTGCATCGTTCGGTTGTGTTTTCGCATATCAGTCAATCACAGTTTAGTTCAAAGCTTATCATACTTTCAAGTGCCTATTCTCTCTTTTCTTTTTCTTCTTTATTTTTTTCACTCATTCGTTGGTAAACAAGTACAGTAAAGTACAATAAAAAAACAACTAAGTAAGTAAGCGGCATCATGCCCTCTAGGCACAACAGCCTAGGGGCAAATCGCTTCGCTTTGCTTAGCGATAGCTCCAAAAGCAAAAGAAAAAAGCCAACTCCTCTTTCGGAAGCTTTCCCAGAACTTCCTACTGTCAACCTACCAAACCCAAAATATATAATTATATCAGCCCTAGACCCTCAAAAACCACTTTCCTCGTTTTCTTGTTTTGCGGTCGAACGCGCTATAAAACTAATAAGCAATAAGATTTTAAAAATTAATGAAATGTGCGATGGAAAACTACTACTTTTTGTTGAAAATTCAACAGTTGCCGAAAAATTCCTCAGTGCAAAACAGCTTTTCGGTATATGCAAAATCCAAACAAAGTTTCACGAAAATCTTAACCACTGCAAAGGCACTGTGTATGCGCCCTACCTTAATCAAGTCTCAAACGAGGAAATAATCCAAGAGCTTAAAACACAGGGAGTAGTCGACATATATAAATATTCACGACAAATAAATGGCAAAGCTACTCCGACCGGTGTAGTGCAGTTAACTTTCGACCGTTTCAGTCTCCCAACAAAAATCCAAATTTCATGGCATACCGCTCTTGTTAAGGAATACATTCCCAACCCTATGAGATGCAAAAATTGCCAACTCGTAGGGCATACAGCCAAATTTTGCAAGGGCAAAACTACTTGCCCATGTGGCCTTCCACTCCACGACCCAACCCCGTGCTCAAGTAAAAAGTGCGTTAATTGCGGTGGTGAACATGCTGCCAGTAGCAAAGAATGCCCAAAATACAAAGAAGCCCAAGAGATCTGAAAAATCAAAACCAAAGAAAAATGCACAATGTATGAAGCTAAAATAAAATTCTACAAAAAACAATCACCACTACTACCAAGCACCAGTAAAACATATTCAGAAACTACAGCTACACAACCACCTACATCCACAAAAGAAAACAACTCAAAACCAACAGATCACTCAAATAAAGACAAAATATATACGAAGAACACTCTAGAAAAACCATTTACCTTCACAATGACGAATTACTCACAACAAACTCAAAAAACAAATGAAACCGAAAGAACACAATCCACCTCCAAAACAGAAAATCACTCAACACACGAACAAACGACAAAAACAAACAATTCAAAAATGGACACAGACATAGACTTCGAAAGCCTAATAAGCAAAACACTAAACCAAAATGACTCAATTCTCTCTGATACAGACAATGATATCAAAGAAGAAGACATTGAGCTATAATCATAACAAGCCTCTATCGGTCTCTCTTTGCTCTCCTCCTTCTGCAATCGCAGTCGCTCATAATGTCCCGTTGCATTTTGAGATTGTAAGCGCGTTGTTGATGAGGGGAGCAGGTGAAGAGCAAAGAGAGAGACAATGAAAAAAAATATAAAAACATATAAAAACAAAACATATCATAAAATTTTCACGAATATGACACTTAAAGTAATACAATTGAATATAAACGGATATAAAGACAAATATTACAGCCTCTCTCTTTTATTAAACAAATATAAGCCACAGATAATAGCATTACAAGAAACCCATCTCATCAACAACAACACACCGCTTCATACTCCAAAACAATTTGCACTATGCCAAAAAAATGATATAAATACACTATTCACAAAAGCCAGCAGAGGAGTTGCTCTCCTCATATCAAACTCCATTGAACATAAAATAATAGATTTAAATTCCAACATTCTTGCCATAGCTGCAGAAATTCAATCAGAAACTCCTTTTATAATATTAAATATTTACATCTCGCCAACTGACAAGTTCGTTGAACAGGATCTTCATGACCTTTTCAAAAACTTTAACAAGCCAGTACTTATGCTAGGAGATTTCAATGCCTGGCATTCACTTTGGGGATCATCTTCAAACAATCAAAGGGGCAACGTAGTTGCAAATTTCATACAGAACAGTAGTCTGATCGTACTTAACAATGGCGATCATACACACTACACAACTATGAACACTATGAACACACTCACCACCACTTAACCTTAATGCCTCCTGGTCTATTTGCGATAATTTATATTTCGACCTATTTCTTAAAGTACCAAATAACGTAGATTTCAAAACACATAAATACAAACTGCACCTAGCCAACTGGGAAAAATTTCAGAAAAACATCAACGAACAGTCACATAAAATTAATATCACAAACAACACAAATCAAGCAGCTGCCAAATTCCTTAAAATAATTAGGGCATGTGCAAACGATTCTGTACCAACCAAAAATCCCATAATCGCTACGAAAAAGACAACATACTGGTGGAGTAGGGAACTAGAGCTCTTAAAAAGGGAAAAGGTAAAATGTCTAAATAATCTCAGGAAACATTTAAGCACAGAGAACATGCTAAAATATAAAAGAGCCAATGCTAAATTTAAGTATGAAGCAAAGCGAGCCCAAAAAAATGCTTTCGCAGACTTTACCAATGACATCAACCCGAGTTCAACTACGAAAACGCTTTGGGATAAAGTACATATCATTACAGGGATCCGAAAAAACAAACACATACATGCAATAGAAACCGCAGCAGGTAACTCTTGTGACTCTAAGGAGATCGCCAATGCATTCAGCAGGGCCTGGTCTAATTGCTCAAAAGACTCAAACTTCTCAGAATCATTCAAGCAAAACAAACACCGTTACACAGCCCAAACACCCTTGACATATACCCCGAAACCAAAAGCAAAACTAATTGAAACATCCATAACGTCAATTGAGCTTCAATCCTGTCTTAGTAGCCTAAAAGGATCAACACCTGGCTTTGATAACATACCCTACGATATGTTAAAAAAGCTTCCGCCTGCTGGCATCAATAAACTACTTGACCTTAATAATAAAATATTTGACACCAGCATCATTCCCCAACAATGGAAGATAGCAACTATAATCCCTATAAGCAAGCCCAATAAACCAAAAAATTCAATTAATGGCTATCGTCCAATATCTCTACTCTCATGCAATTCAAAAACCCTAGAAAAAATTATTTCAAAAAGAATTATGTGGTATCTAAACCAAGAAAACTTGCTGTCCCAAAACGCATACCAAGCAAACAGATGCACCATAGATCCTCTTTTAATAATAGATAATTACATTTGCAACAAACTGTCATCAAAAAACCATGTATCAGTTCTTTCCATTGATATGGAAAAAGCTTTTGACAGAGTAGGAATTCACTGCATTATTCAACAGCTCCTCGAATGGAAACTCGGACCAAAAATTATTAACTACACTCGCAGTTACCTTAGTAATAGAAGATGCAGAGTAAAAGTTAATAGCACCCTATCAAAAGAAGAGCAACTACATAATGGCATCCCGCAGGGATCCCCACTGTCTGTCACCCTTTTCCTCATAGCTTACAACAAATTAAGCCACATAATAAATCAAAACAAATTTTTTACATATACAATGTATGCAGACGATATGTGTCTCATTTTTAATCCAAAAGTAGGCTATGATACTGAAATAAAAAATTTGTTCCAAAAATTAAATCAATGGTGCACTTTTAGTGGCACAAAAATATCCAGCGAAAAATCCTCACACTTACATGTATGCAAAAAACACAACTGTACAAACATAGACATTAAAATAAACAATACAATCATACCTAAAACACAATATCTTAAAATATTAGGGCTTATCTTTGATAAGAGACATTCTTTGAATGAACATATTAATACACTAATAAAATCATTAAACACTAGATTAAATATTTTAAAATGTTTAAGTAGCAAAAATCTTAAATGTAACACTATCTCTCTCATAAACGTTACAAAAGCAATAATATTATCCAAAATAGATTACGACCTCTGTGTATACGGCAAAACAAACAAAACCAATATTAACAAATTATCCACCCCCTACCACTCCTCCATCAGACTGTCTTTAGGTGCCTTCCGAGCCACTCCCATCGCCAACATCCTCGCAGAAGCTGGACTCCCCGACCTGAGTACCAGACTCGATTGGAGCATCAGCAGACAAATAAACAGACTAACCAATACACCCGGATCTTCAATGCATACAACGCTATTCAACCAAATGAAGCAGAAACGAGATCTTAAAATACCATCAAGCCTATAACTCATCATCAAAACGGCTGCAGATTTCAACGTAATTATACCTACTCACTGAAAATACAAACAAAAGGTTCCACCATGGCAATTTAGTGAAAACTCAATTATATTCCAACTCGAATATTATAAAAAGGACTCAACTCCCAAAGAGATTTACACGACAACCTTCAATAGTATTCGATCCAATTTCCCTACGTGGAAGTTTACCTTTACCGACGGCTCAAAAACAGACAACTCAACAGCACTTAGCGTTGTCACTGAAGAGAATGAAATTCTAAGATTGGCTATAACACCCTTCTACACGTCAATTTTTACAGCCGAAGCTGAAGCAATTCTAATGGCTGTGGAACTGGCAAGTGTAATCAAAAAAACCAAACATGTCATATGCACCGACTCGCTTTCAACACTCCTCGCTGTACAAAATGTAAATAAGAATGATCCGACTATAAGCAAAATCAGAGACATGATATCCGCAAACCATAAAAAAATAAAACTAATGTGGACACCAGGACATGCAGGAATAAAAGGAAATGAGCTGGCGGACACAGCAGCAAAAGCCGCCACAACAGCCCTACTAATTCTTCACAACACTTTTAGTCAGAAAGACATTAACAATCTCGTCAATATGACAAGCAAACTAGTTTTAAAAAATATCTGGAGCGAATACACACACTATTATAAAACAATAAATCCTTATCGGAAACCAACAAACATACCAATAACTGTAAACAGAAAACACGCAATTATCTACACTAGATTCGGGCTAGGCCACACGAAGATTACACACGAACACCTATTCAAGAAAACATCACCACCGATCTGTCCATACTGCAATAGAAGCACTCTCACTATTGAACATTTCACGAATAACTGCCAATTTATCCTCAACCAATGCATCTCCTTAAAAATTCCCAGTCCTACCCAACTCCTCGCAGAGGCCAACATTGAAAATATAAAAAATTTTGTAAAACTTATTCCTGAACTAAATTTAATTTAGGATTAATTCTAAGCTACAATAAAAAAAATAAATAAATAAATAATATCTTATATGCTGGTGAAAAATCTAAACTCTGTAAACAATAATTTTCGAAACATTTTATGACATTACTACTTGGACGCAATTTTCTGGCGCTAATTTATCTATTGAAAAATGAAAATCAATTCACATATGCAAAAAAACAACCTGTAAATATGTTCCCTTAATATACAATAATGTAAATTTATGTAATACGAGCTCACTGAAAATCTTAGGCATTATAGTCGACGTAAGACTAACTTTTAAGCAACATTGTTTATACCTAAGACATAAACTAGTCTCCAGACAAAATATTATTAAATTTCTGTCATCCAATCAGTCTCATGTACATATCCATATTCTAATCAATGCAACTAAATCTCTCATACTTTCAATAATTAATCACGGCCTCAGTATTTATAGACAAGCATGCTACAGTAATATTAAACTATTGCACCCCCTACCACGCTGCCATCCGTCATACAACGCCCATCAAATGTATGCTAGCAGAAACCGGTCTACTAAGTATCCAGGATCGCATTCAACTCTCGACTTTACGGCTCGCTCCGAATGAGTTGTAACCGAATTATTTACAACACAGTTAAGTCTGCTTACAACTACAAACGTATCTCAAAAAATTGCTCGGCAATTTTGAAATGCATCACATCAACCAAACCACTTCTTTCAGGAGTGCATCCGCAGTACATAGTTCCAGACAAATGGCCATCTTGGGGCCTCAAGCCATCATCTTCTGTAACTGTCCTTGTACTTAGGATTATATATTGACAGTAAACTAAACTGGAAACACCATATACAAAAAAAGCGTGACGAAATCAAAATGAAAGAAAGACACCTGTACTGAATGCTTAATCCAAATTCAAACATTTCACTTGAAAACAAGCTCCTAATCTATAAGACAATTATTAAACCAATTTGGACATATGGAGCCGAAATATAGGAAGTTGCTAAAAAATCAAATAAAAATTAATCCAACCTTTCCCAGCATTCGAACGATGGTGTGAAAACATTACCAGAAGAAGAATTAATTCGGAAACGAAGGCTAAAAAGGGTGAGACCAGTGGACCTCACATGACACACATTATATTATTTACTAATTGTTAATTGTTTGTTTATTTATTATTAAAATTTATTTATTTATGCTAAAATCCAGTAAGAACACTACTTTGCAAACTGATTGTAAAAGATTCACTCACTTGTCCTAAATATTAATCTGTACAATAGTCGATTTATATATACATTGTAATAGACAATTTACTCTGCTTTTGGGAAATAAATAAAAATAAAAAAATATTTAAAAAAAAAATAAAAAAAAATCCGTGACAGTTCAAGACATGGAATAATTAGACCATCTAGATCCCCTTACAATAACCCGGTCTGGGTAGTTGATAAAAGTGCACTGACGCCAATGGTAATAAAAAGAAGCGTTTTGTCATTGACTTCAGAAAGCTCGATAAAAAACTGTTGACGATAAATAGCCTATTCCGAATATATACGTAATACTATCGCATCTGGGAAAAGCTAAGTATTTTACAACGCTTGACCTAAAATCAGGTGTTCACCAAATAACGCTGGCCGAACAAGGCAGGGAAAAAACAGCCTTTTTAGTGGAAAAAGGGGAAGTATGAATTCTGTAAGCTTCCATTCGGCTTGAAGAATGCACCAAGCGTTTTTCAGAGAGCCATTAATGATGTACTAACTAACAGATAGGGAAAACTTCTCATGTCTACGTTGACGACGTGATCATATTTTTAGAAAACGAACTTGACCATGTAAAACATATTGAGTGGGTTTTGGAAAGTCTACATGAGGCAAGAGAGCGTTGAATATTTGGGTTTCATTGTATCCAGAGACGGTATCACAAAAAAGTCCTACTAAGATAGAATCACACGCAACCATCCACGCTCTTCAATGACAGGTCGTCTTTCAATAGCTTGCTTGCTTCAATAGCTAAGCCCCCTACAAATGTTCTAAAAGGCGACAATGGTAAGTTAGTGCAAATCAATCCAAAAAAATAAGGGTACAGTTTGACGAACATCAGGTTCGAGCATTTGAAAAATTAAAGGATCCTATCATCAGAGGATGTCATATTGCTCTATCCTGATTTCAGGAAGCCATTCGACCTTACAACGGATGTTTCTTCTGCGTTTATGAAATTACTTGTATGGCGTAAAAAATGTAAATATATTCACGGAGCCTACGTTGACCTACGCAGTTTCAGACAGAAACTCAAGCTCCAAAATAAAGCGCTGGAAAGCGTTGTTGATGAGCATGGCGCAAAGGTCTTTTATAAACCTGACAGGAAATCACGTGGCGAATGTTGTATCCCGTCAGAATATCCACGCATTAGAAGAGGAGCCACATTCGGGTCTTGCTACGGTCCACAGCTAAGCGTCGCTAACCTATACGGTTGACAAACGGAAAAACGTTTGGCGAGAAAACAAGGCACATAATTCGCTTCTCGGATAGATGCTCTGTGCTAAATTCGGTTAAGGAAGTAGTTAACCCAGGGGTCGTTAACTCTGTGCATTGCGAATTGCCCATATTAGCCCTAGTAGTCTTAGCAGACAAAGTATAACCGGCACCCAAGAAAACAAGAGTTAGGGGAAGCGCCCTTCATTTGCGGGAGTAATGCTCCATGTAGATAATTTACGGACTAATTTTGTGACATGCATAGACAAGTTCTCCAAGTTCTATTCCATCACGAACAATTGTGGACATTAAAAAAGCAATTCTGCAATTAATTATTCAAACATAAAAATAATATTTTGCTATAATGAACCGTCCTTGAATTCCGAAACAATAACATCTGCCTTAGGATACTAGAGAAAATAGAGTTAATGTTGCAGGCAATTATAAAGTATAATAGAACCGTTCACTTGGTCACGAACATAAGGCCTGTGGAGATTACTCATTCAGCTCCAATTGAACTGCAACAAGAAATAAAAGCAAGAGTTCAAAGGGCCCAGGAGGTTCAGCTATCAATCCCGCCAGCATAGAGTTTTTGGCCTGATGAAAAAGTCTTAGTTAAAACAAAGACGACTTAGTACCAAATTGACTTCATTATGTAACGAAGCTACTATAGAGGCAGATCACGGGGCGACGGTCTTAATAAAACGGAGGGCGGTTCATAAGAATAGCATTAGATGAATCCTGAGTTTTCAAGTTTTTATTTTATGGGACACTCGTTGCAATAATTCTAACCCGGACTGCTTTGACCAGAATAATCGACTGCTCTAACTCGCGGTATATTCCTATCTCGGACGGTGACATACTTATCTGATAGGGCTATTAGTAATACTCCACTAGTCTGACTCTATACGCTGAGTTGGGTACCAGGACACGGTTACGAATTAATAACTTAACCAAAGCCATTAACGTCATTAATAAAAACGCAAAAGAAAAACAAATCGATACCGGCAATCTCTATCAAATGATACCGTCAGTAAATAGAAATCTTATTCTTAATAATATCATTAATAAAAGCAAGTATTGTGAACTCAAAAATTTTAGATTCCAAAGATGTAAAATTAATAATTAACGAGCGCTCTACTAATGCTACTGTGACAGACATTATAGAAGTATCATATATTAAGATAAGGTAGAATGTGAGAATTTCATCATTCAACATCGCGGCAGAATTTGGAAGATGTTTGTGTCGCTGACTGTCACAATCAAATCCTTGGATCGATCCACTCTGGAGATCCAGCCTGCTGTATCGCTAAGCCAAGCCATCTAGAGCCCCTTGAGAGTATTTATTCGCCCTCAACAATGGGGTCAAGGGCAACTTTTCCACAGACCAGAATCGAAGACTCATCCTTAGCAGAACACCAAGCTTGGGTGGAAAAGCGCGCCGTGATCGTGTCGCCGACTGAGTAACGGTTACAGACAATATGCGTCTTTCTTTATGTGAGGTTTCTCTTGTACACTGTTCGCATTGAAAGTCGCATTTCGCGCACCAGTAGAAATAATTTAAAACTTATAATTTCTACACTTTATAATATTCTGTCTGGCAAATAAATAAGAATTTTTATAATTTGTACATAACGAAGAAAAAATGAATAATGTGTAAAACTAATGTCTGCGGCATGTTTTTGAGTTGGCTTGCATCAATCAAAAATAAATCAACAAAATAAATTTTTTTTTGTTCAAGCTAGTTTACCTAGTTCACACTAGGTTTAGGTTTTCCTACCAAAAAGTTGTCCAAATTTTAAACAAATGGTAATCCGTGGGGGCTTAATCTGATGAGTATGGAGGATGTTAGGTTACAACTTCAATTCCTATAGCTTTGCAGCGTGAGGTCTGGGTGACCGGGTGGCTTATTTGTAAGGTTGAAATTTCCTTTGCGAAATTTGGAAAGCCAAATCGTTATTATTTTAGGTGTACTAAAACTAAATCCACTGTTTGTGATTCACGCGGTCTGAGAGGTTCCACGTAAGAATACATATTTCATAATAATGCGAATTTCTGGCAAAAAAGTTCTGACCTTTTTCATGGTTTTTAAAGAAATAAAATTGAAGGTTTCCATAAAAAAGACGAAAATTTAGCCGTATAAACTTTATTATTCAGTTTAACAAAATTATTTCTAAGATTTTATTTAGTTTATTTTAATGCTTTAATTTAATGAACCATTTTTTTTAAACAAATTACCTCCGAGATGCATATTTTATGACGTCTCCCTTCTTTAAAAATTTTTAATACTCATGTATTGAGTTTTTATATGGAGCATTGACTTAAATGACTCCGATGCAATTTTGAAAATAATTTAATTTCGTTCATTAATTAAATAAAATATTTATTTATTATAATAGTTTTTGATTGCTTTTTGTATGAGGTTAATTACTATTGTATGTGTTTGAATCAGGTCAGTAATGAAGTAAATTTGCATTTTTATGTTCATATCAAATCAAATCATCATCATGTATGTGGTTGTACTGAGTTTGGGTAGAGGTTGTCATTAATAAGATGCGAGGGGTTGTATTTGTAAATTTATAAGGCCCTTTGATGTTAGAGGTATGGATATTTTGTAGTTTTGTGAATTTGTATTTTGGTTCTTCTTTGCGTCTTACTGCTTTATAGTTCTTCACGTATCCTTCCTGTCTGTGTCTTGATACTTTTCTCTGTTTTCATTTAATTTTTCTATTTTCTAAAGTTTCTAGTTTTAAGTCTACTTATCTTCTCGTATAGTTCCTCTGGTCGGATGTCTGGTCTGTAGCGTTTCCTGAGGGCTTCTTTTATAGTTGACCAATCGTCGTATACTCTGAGATGTAGCAGTGCCGTTTTTGCTTCCCCTTGGATCTTCACTAAGTAAATTGTAGCTACTGATGCACGCTATCCTGTCCAAATAATATTCCACCATCTGATTAAACGACATCACTGATGTTGCGCTGGAGCCAGTGAAAGGTGTTAGATTTTTAATTTCTGTTAACTGTCTCTCTCTGACAGCAACAGGGTTTGCCAAAATGTTGGTTCGCGTTTGTGCTAGAATTCGAACAACATTTGGCGTTTCTTGCATCACTGATAGTAGTTACTCCATGTTTGTTGTTTGTTTTAATATATTGTATTATTTTCTTTGGTTCTTTTTCGGATTTATAATTTTTTGTTATAAATCATACCACGAGGTAGGATTTAAAAAAGTATTTCTAAGATTTTATTTTGCATTATTTTATATTAATGCTTTTATTATAATTAACCACTTTTTTCTACAAATTCCTTCTCTGTTGGCTATTGTATGACTCGCGCACACAAAAGCTGATTGCTTAAATTAATGAAATCTTATAAGCTTGCTGAAAATTCAGCAAGTTTTCACAAGGCGCACACAGAGCGCTTATGGTTGACGAGATAACCGTTGTTTATTAGTTCTTAGATCGCAAGCAGAATGGTGTTTTAACGTGTGCGTAATTTGCTTCTTTCGGAAAAGAGTAATGTGCAACGAAAAGGAACATTAAAAGAAATATTTGGAAGAACAAAATTTTTTTTATATCGACAGATTTTTGGTGAATTTCACTATTTTTGCATGTCTAGCTGTGTCGGGGACACGACCCTTTAACGGGCATTTGACCGTATTACATGTACTAGTGTTCGCCTATCGGTAATCGTAATATTAAATTGTTGTTCTACTTTTAGTAACCACATGCGTTAAGGTAATTGTTACAATATGCAAACATGTGTCGTGCGAAGCGTAAGTGTAAAATTGTATTGTAGTTCTGTGTGTTACAATTCAACTGTTTTTACGCCCATAACACCAAATTAATTTTAATACAAAGTTTACGAAACCGAAAAATGTCCCATCGATAGTTATTGACACGCAAGTTTTTTGAACACTAACCCTTATAAGTAAAAACTAAAACGTATAAATCTATTGATACCAACAAGCTCTCCCTTTTCTATCCCTCATCCACCACTCATCCCTTTCTATCAGATATGTCAAAGCTCATTAGGCTTCGTCCCGGGCACACATTCTTAACCCACAGTTTCGTCATTAACAAACTGCTTCCCCCTTCCTGTGAATTCTTTAACTCACAACTTTCTATTCATAACACCCTCTCAGACTGCCCCATTATTCAACGCGAATACAACTCCTTTCGACACTCCCCAATTCCTTCTTCTTAACAAATCCTTACCACGCAAATTCCCATCTTATTTGCAATTTTCTCAGATCTGTTAACCTATATCATAAAATATAATGTTTTCTCTTTATCTACCTTATTGTATATTATATGTTATAAACTTTGTATATTATCTGTAAATATACTTCTAAATATTAGCCCCTGTTCCACTGTAGTAATCTTAAGGCCCCAGCTATAGCTTCTAGTTTTCTTTAGGTTTAATGTAATTTTACATTACAATATAACCTTATAATAATAATAATAATAACAATAATAAATTTTACGTCAAAATTATACTCCGAGGGATGTCCATGCATCACAAAAGACGAGGATGAGATGCACACCTCAACTCTGAAAAATAGAAGTCGGGTGTCTGTCTCGGAAATATTTCACTCTAAGTAAGCTAACATCCACTTACCACATTACATATATGGAAAAAGAGTTTTGGAGAGAAGGTGTTTCATTAAAATAGGTTTCTCGTATGCGGTCCCGCCGTAATATCAATCACATAAATTTCCTCTAGCGGGACTTCAATATTAATCTTGATGCAGTCCTAACGCCACACTGTTTTCAAACGCGTGTCAATCCAACCATCTGTACCTTTGACATCCTGTGGACCTGATTCAGCAAACCAGCTACTTTCGTCGGTCTTGATCTTGTAACTCATCCAGCTACTAACTTTATATTGATTTATCTAAATACTTCTTTTTTGTTTTTTATTTTCCTTTATTTTGTTTTGGTCATATGATCATATATATATTTTGGTCATATACGTAATGCCTCTTTAAGCAAACATCAAGAACGAAGTGTTCACTTCGCATTTCTACCGACGACAATTTCTACTAAGTTATAATAAACAAGTGTATAAATTAATATATCGAATTTCTCTACTAAAACAAAACTTTGAAGAGTTCTGTTAGTTAAGACACACTATTGTGCAGTGTCATAAATTAGCCAAATGAAGGAAAGCACGTTACGAAGAACAAACGGATCAGCGCTTTCGAACTCTTTCAGGACCATTCAGCTTTAAAATGTAAAAAATCTGAATCGAGACCAAGGGCGACTGTAGGAATTGGTAGATTCCATGGAAACGGCTGCAATTTATTTTTGGTGATGATGACAATGACGACTCACTGCCTTTGCCACTGAATGAAGCAAGTTACACTAACAATATTACAGTCGGCTGCTGACCAAAGTATGGCGGTCATAGCATCCACCACAGAATCAATTGAGACAAATGGCATTGAGTTGGAAATCGTTGTAGCCTCTCCAGCAAATGGAAACACCACACAAACCGGGTACACAGCAATTAAATAAAACAAGTAAGCAAGCGAATTGATCAACATCATAATCATCATCATTGTGATCATCAACAATAATGTGAAGTGTAGCAAACTGAATGCACTTTGTGTAGTGACGGTGGTTATGGTGCAGGGGGAGTGCCGTTTAGATTCTAATTGGTAAAGGGGAAAACGTTGTTGTTGTTGTTCAATGCTAGTGCCCAAAGCACCACGTGATGCTAATGAAGGTGTTAAACAAGTGCTGCAGCGCGAACTGAACATTTCTGTAAAGTTAATTAAACATAAATGACTTACTTTTTTGACACCTCGAAAGGCATAGACGTACAACTCGCGGCCGAAATTAAAGCAGATACGGTCCCCGCCATAGATTTGATTGACCAGATTGCTTTGATCGTTGGCGCCACCATTAGTGCCGTTCATCATTGAATGCAAAGATAAGCCTGCACCCAAACGCGCATCAATGGATGTCGGAACACCATAGTTGCTGGTGCCCTCGACCGTTGGGGTCACTGACGACGACTGGTGATGGCTACTGTGGCTGTGTGTTTGTAGTGAACTGCCATCGCCGCTGCCGTTGGTTTTTGTAGTTGTATCAACACTATTTCCGGCAATCCTGCTAGAGTTGTTGTTATTGCTATTCGTTGAGCAGGACGATGCTGACCGCTGTGTTGTGGCTGTCGATATCGATGCATGTGTGCGTGTACTGCTTTCTTTGGTACCACAACCGCCAGTCGCGTTCGGCAGCGATACAATTGAGATGCGTACTTGTGGCGCATTCTGATTGTTGCTGTAGCCGACTCGATTGGGTCGCGAGTACTCTGACAATGTTAGCAGGCGGTAGGTGCCTTCGCGGGTTATGAATTGCGTTTTCAAATCGTCCTTGGCGTTGGGATCAACTTGTGTGGCCATAACGAAGACGAAATCAAAGTATTTTGTTGATGTTTTTGAAAACTGCGCTCAGTTTGTCTACTGCATTTGGTGTTGTCGTCCGTCTCTACCGCTGTTGCTGCTGCTCACGACAATGTTTTTTTTTCGCAACAGCGACTTGCGAAAAAGATGCACTGACCACACAAACGCACGCACGTCTGCACACCTTGGCACAGTCAGATTATGGTTGCTTTTGACACCGAACACTTTTTTAATATTTATTTCACTATACACGGACTAAACACTTTATACCAGACTACAAAATTTAAGTAGCAAAATTACAGGCGAAACATAATATGGAGACCGATGCTGGCTATTGACAAAGTCCATAGACACATCGGTCTGATTAATTAGATGATATGAAGCAAATTATCGAGTACAATCTTACGGCGCACAACACTAATATCATAAAATGTTGGGTTTCGAACGAGACAGTGACAGCAAATAGTATTCCTATAGTGTGCGTTTAAATTTCGGTTGGATTCACGGTAGCCACATCAAAGAATATATATTCACCCCATCTTGCTATGGATGTAGTTTTCTGCATAACTGAAAATTGGCTCGGCTCGTCAAGAAGTTTCAGTCAAAAATCCCAAGTATCATTGTGTGACTGTGTGTGTGTCATGTGTGTATGAGTTTGTGTTAATTTTTTATTGTTTTCCTAGCATGTGTTGCTTGCTTTAGTCCCCAGGTACCTCTTTACCACTGGGTAACACTGGGCAAGTGCTCAGGGCCCCCAGTCGCCGACAAATCAATAACCGCTAACCAATATTAATTACCGATAAATATATTTATTTTGAAAAAATTAAACGAGAATCAGTAATTAAAAATAATTAGAATTTTTCTTTTATTATTATTATTATTTTTTTAAATATTTTATTTATTATGCACCAAACCGGGCGCATTGTGCCTTTGCATCTATGTCATAACTTATCGCCTGGTTTGAACAATTATTTGTCAGGTTTAGGATTACTTAAATTTAATTTCAAGGATAAGGTTAGCGTCTTCTCCGTCTAAGGCGAGTCCTGCACCTTTCCAAGAGCTCGCGGAAGTGAAGCCTTCTGAGACGCTGTATGGGTGAGACTTCAGCCAGGGGTCTGGCTAAGCGGTTTGAATGTGCCAAAAGTCAGTCGTTGTATCGGCTGGTGTGTCGGGCGATCTGGTCCTCCACAACAGGTATGTCCAGGTCTCTGTGCAGGGTTGAGTTTTTGACGTACCAGAGACAACCAGTCATTAGTCGCAGAGTCTTGTTTTGCAGGACTTGTACTATTTTCTTATGAGATTTTGCCGCGATTCCCCAGATCTCTACGCCGTATCTCCATTTAGGGATAAATATTCGTACGTAGAGTGTCCGTTTGTTAGAGAGAGACAGTGAGCTTCCTTTCTTTAACAGCCAGTGTAACCTAATGATCTTGCTGCGGCAAGAGTGTATTACAGAAGGGATGTGTTTGCTAAATGTGAGCTTCTGGTCAAGAGTTAGACCCAAGTATTTTACTGTGTTGGTTTGGGGGAGTATGTCGCCACAGAGACACATAGACGGTGGAGAGCTTCTTCTCAAGGTAAAGCAGACATTGGTTTATTTTGAGCTATTTATTTTGATATTCCATCGTTTTGCCCATGTCTCTAAATGATGGAGGTATTCTTGAATTCCGTCAGCGGCTTCGTACATACAGTGGGAGGAGCAAAATACATCCACGTCGTCAGCGTAAGAGGCTAACAACATCTTATCGCAATATATGCCCATTGATCAGCGTGAGGAACTGGGATATCCGCAGAAAATAAAGAGAAGAAGTGCCAAGCACGCTGCCCTGTGGTACTCCCGCCATGACCGGATGTGCGGCTGATAGCCCTCTTCGGGTCTTAACGCAGAAAGTGCGTCCCTCTAGGTAGGACTGGATGAGGCCAAAGTAGGGTGATGGTAGGGCGGACTTAAAATTCGATAGAAGCCCAAGGTGCCATACTCTGTCGAATACCTGCTCGAAGTCGATAAAAACAGCATTACAATACTGTTTTGCGTCAAATGCCATAAGAATATGGTTTACGGCCCTGTGCAGATGTTCAGTAGTGCTATGGCCCGCGCGGAAACCAAACTGATGTTCGGAGATGAGTCCGCGGGACTCCACGATAAACATCAACCTGGTGGCAAGCAGTGGTTCCCAAACCTTCGAGATCGAAGGCAGGAGACTGATTGGCCTGTAGGAAGCGGGATCGCTTTCTGGCTTACCAGGCTTATGGATCATTGTAACGATGGCGAGCTTCCACGCAGTAGGGAAATGCTGTACTCTTAGAATAACGTTGAAGATCATCGCGAGAAAGAGGTGCGCATTCTCGGAAAAGGCACTTCAAAGTTCTGTTACATATCCTGTCGTGACCGGGAGATTTGTTGGCCTCGAGGCTCCTTATTGAACTTTCAACTTCTGCCACAGTGAAAGGGTTGATAGGGGGGTCCTTCTGCAGCGGGGACGATAGTAGAGCTCTGATGTCACTTACGTCTTCTGGAGAAGCCATTTCTAGTGGTCTGAATCTCTCAGAAAGATGTACCGCGAAGGTGTTTGCCTGTTTGAATCGGCGCGACACCAGTTTCCAATGGTGTCTTTCAGTGGGGCTATCCGAATTGGCTGCCGCTTAGCATTCCGTGTTGCCTTCCATAGAGAGAAAGACGCATTGTTCCATTTTAGCGAGCATGTTGTCAAAGTACACGGCACGATGTTTGCTAATAGCTTCTTTGAGCTGGGAGTCTGCCCTATGCCAGTTTGTTTTGTCGGTAGGTTGTTTTGTTCGGATGTAGACTTTTCGTAGCTTCCGTTTATTCGACAGAAGGGCGCGCAGTTCTGGAGTAAGGATCTTATCGCCGTTGTTGAACTTATGTGGTCTTGTGATGCTGTGGCGGGCGTCTGAGGCAGCTTCATGGAGTGAAGATTTCCAGAGCATCATCGAAATCTGGCCCAGAATTAAGTTTCATATCAGGATAAAGGGAGTCGCTTAGGTGTCTCTTAAATTTTTTCAAATTAGTCGGGCGGTCCATAAGCCTCTCGACTGAAGGGAAATATGTTGCAGCATAATCCAGCGTAACGATCAGAGGGAGATGGTCGGAGTTCAAGTCTAATTGGCTCTCAATGTGAAGTTTCCAGTGGGGAATATTTTTGTAAATGGCAAAGTCTAAGCAGCTTGAGTTGTTATTCACCTGATTGGGGAACCTGGTTGGGCTGCCAGTGGCCATAACATCCACGTTCGAATAAAATGAAGTCCGCTAGTTCCTTTCCTCTTTTGTTGCACTGCGGATCGCCCCAGAGCCTATGTTTGGCGTTCCAGTCACCACCAACAAGGAACTTTCTATTACGGTTCTCCACAAGAGCTGCAAAATCATTGCTACACCAGTTAAAGCCAGGAGGGCAGTAAATAGAGCAGAACTCGATCTGGCCGATAACAGTTAGGACATTGGCTGACGCAATTCGAACTTCATTAGAGCAAACAGGCTGTGAGGGGAAGTGGTGAAGGTTGTTTTTAATTAAGATGGCGGCGCCACACATGCCGCTTCCCCCTTCTCTGGCGGTTTAAGAAGCCTTGATTGTTCGACTTGAGGATTTTCGACTGAGGAACTGGTCCTGCTCGCAGTTTGCGTAATGCTTTTCCCTTTAGTGCGGCTTTTCGCTGTTCAGCGGGTGCTTCGGGTGTTACATCGGAGTCCACCTCAATTAGTTCAATATCATCATCTTCTGTAGAGAGAATCTCAAAACGATTATTATATACATTAGTCTTGGCATGGGCATAATCGTTATTGTCAAGTTTATTGCTTTTGCGTTTTGGGCTGACCTTTGGGGAAGATTTACCTTTTTGTCTCTTTGATTGAAACTGACTTACAACCACTTGATAATCGCGACCAGAATTCATAAGCAAATATTTATTGTTGTTATTACTTACTGTAGTGCAGAGGTTTGCGCTTGCTTTAGCAGCGCACGGTACATTGCCGTTATTTATTTTATTGTCACTTTGCATAACTGCATAAACAACAAGCACAGAGAGAAGAACGCGATAAGCTTAGACAAACTACAAAAACACTTGCGAAAAAATATAATATAATATAAATACAGTTAGGGTAAATATATAGTGCCGTTGCAAATGCAAAACCTATGAATGTTCAGAGTAAGGCCATTACACTAATTAGTAGATCACAAAAGGGCAATTGCCTTGGATAGCAATCTAGAAAGAATGTTTTTCATAGGTGGAGACTTTAACGCCAAAAACAGATTCTGGGGTAACTTTAGAGCGGATACAAGGGGTAGCTGCTTATAGGAAGTTGTGCAAAACTCTACAGCTCAAATCCTGGCAACTGGTCAAGTGACCCATTTCCCGTACGCCCAAAGACACACACACAGCGCTATTGATTTTTTCATTTATAATGGGCTGCATTCGGACTAGTTGTCTATCAGGACTGAGTATCAACTCTCCTCTGATCATCTTCCCCTTGTGGTTGATTTTGATTCCACTCCGAAGATCAAAACAATAAAAGGACGACTGCTGCCACCTGGAACTGACTTAACTGCATTTCGCCGAGATCTGGATGAATCTCTAAATTTAAACATGGAAATCCTGATTCCCGAAGACATTGAAGACGCGCACTCGATCTTTCTAAATAAGGTGCACTCAGCTGCTCTCATTGCCGCCCACTTAAATCCACCACATGGCTCAAGAATGCGTTCTGGACTTCCCCCAGCTATTGCAGCATTGCTGCTTATTAAGAGGGAACTTAGGAGACAGTTTTGTCGCACCCGCAACCCTATTGTGGACAGGGTTTTTCGTAGAGTGTCGAATAGAGTCAAAAAGCTGCTGACGCTGCATAAACAGGAAGAAACTGACAGGTTTTTGTCAAATATCTCCCCCGACGACCCCACAAAGCACTCCTTGTTGAAGTTGTCGAGAAGGTACAAACAACAGGTAACCCCAAAATTTCCATTCAAGAAGGCTGACGGATCCTGGGCTAGATCTTTAAGCGAGCGAGCCGAGGCTTTCGCCGAGGAATTGGATTTCAGCCATTTGATACCAGCTCAGAACTCAGCGTTCGCCAGATCCATATGAGGCTTGAAAGCGCCGGCCAATTATACCTCCCGGTTGCTCCCATTACAGCCGAGGAAGTCTCGGCACATATTAAAGGGTTGAACACTTATTTGAACACTTGTGCCAATGTGACGTACACCTTACGGCCGGATTTCTATCCGGGAGTTTTCATTGGAAACCAGCTGCTGGAACACCATTCAGGTTACAAATACCTGGGTGTGTATTTGGATAGGCGGCTAACTTTCAAGACGCATATTTCGAGTATCACGAAATCCTTAAGACAGAGTATTGGTAAATTGCATTGGCTTTTAACTAGCAGGAATAAATTGTCCTTGGGAAATAAGGTGAACATTTACAAAACCATAATTGCTCCTGCTTGGCGATACGGTTTGCAGGTGTATGGCATAGCAGCGAGGTCAAACATCACAAAGGTGAGGGTACTGCAGGCCAAGACATTGCGTATGCTTATTGGTGCCCCTTGGTTCATGCGAACGGCGGACCTAGAAAATGACTTAAAAATACCGAAAATTGGCGATGTGATAAATCGTTAGGCAAAAAAATATATGGAGAGGTTAAAAAATCATCCAAATAAACTAGCAAGGCGCCTTCTAAAATGACGCAGAATGGGACGAGTTTTAATGGCGAGACGGCTGAGAAAATAGCACCCTGCCGACCTTTTTAATATTATTATACCAACACTATACTATATCCACTAACTACTTTAAGTTGTTTTGTTTATTTTTGTATATACAATTTAATTGAATTTGTTCTAATAATAACAGAAAAATTAAATATAAAGAAAAAAAAAGGATGAGTAGGAAGGGGGTGATTAGAGAAGGTGCAAGAATTCTGTTTTTTTAAAGAATGAGGTGTCGTATTGTTGAGGCGTAGTAGGAATTATTCAAGAGGTTACCAATTGATTTTATTGCTGACAAAGAGTCGGAGCAAATAGCGTAGCATTTGTTGTTATTTTTGATTGTGTTTTTAGCGTTGAGGATAGCTATTATTTCGGTGGAGAAAATGGCGGAAAAAGGGGGGAGCAGATATTGTTGAATGGTTCTATGAGTGGTTGTAATGCTAAGGGAAACACCTGCTTGAGATTTCTATCCATCCGTGAGAAGAAAAGAGTACGCGTCTAAGCTTCTCTTAAGTTCCAGGGAGAGCTTTTTGATGGTGGAGGGGTGAGTGTCTGGCTTTGCAAAGTAATGAAGGGTTGTGTCTATGGAGGAAAGGGCGAATGGCCATGGGTGAGGATTACTTGGGTATATGTAGAGGCTTGCCAGGTACGTTGAAGTTGGCGCACGACCCAATTGCGAGTTGTAGAGCGGAGGGTAATCTAGGATATTTATTTGTCTTGCGGATTTTATTGACGGCACTTGAGATGGGGGAATCGTTGGCGTAGAGGATTGATTTGTTTAGACGGGCAAGAGAAAGTTGGTAACGAATTTCTAGTGGCAAGATGCCAGTTTCATAGATTATGTTGTGGATTGGGGTTGATCTGAAGGCGCCGAGGGCAAGACTGATCGCCGAATGGTAGATGGTCTTAATCTTATTGCGAAGTGAGGGTGGAGCGTTGCCGTAAAGAAATAGACCGTAGTCGATTTTAGACATAATTATGGACTTGATGGTGGAGATAAGGGTGAGATGGTTGCAGTTGAATTTTTTGTTGGAGAAACATTTGACAATGTTAAGTTTATTGGATAGGTATTACTGAAGGGTTTCAATGTGGCTGTTCCACGTACAAGTTGAGTTAAAAGTATTTCCGAGGATTTTAAGTTGGTTGACTGTATAATTGGGTTGAGTGAAGTTGAAATTGGCATCCCTTTTGGATGTGTTTGTATTTATTTGGAGATAATTTTGCGCCTGAGTAATCAAACCATGATAGTATGTTGTTAAAAAGTGGATCCATGTTTGAAGTTTGGAGGTTGCTTATTTTCCTTATAATAAGATAGTCATCTGCATAAGCACAGAAGTTTAGATCTTTATGGAGAGCAATTTGTTAAGTTGGTTGAAGAAGAAAAGGGTGACTTATAAAGGGGAACCTTGGTGGATGCCATTAGATAGATGGAGGGTGGAGGAAAAGTGATTACCTACATATGCTATGATTTTTCTGTTTGTCATGAAGTTTATGACGTACTTTATAATTTTGGGGACCAATTTCCATCTTGATAATTCATCCATTATGGTGTAAACACCAATTTTATGGAAAGCTTTATGGAAGTCGAGTAAAATAACTGATGCATGGTTTTTGGTAGAAAGAGAAGACAGTATATGATGATCTAGCGACATTAGATTGTTACATATTGATTTTCCTTTTTTGAAACCAGTTTGGCGGCTATTTATAAGTTTGTTTTGGGTAACAAAGCAATATAGCCAGTTAGCAATAATTTTATCGAGGAGTTTGGAGCAAGGGATATCGGTCTGTATGAGTAAATGGATGATTTTCCACAGTTGGGCTTAAGGTTCGGGATGACTTTACTAGTTTTGTAGTGTTGAGGAATGAAATTGTTGAAAATTCAGTTGTAAAGATTGAGGAGGATGGTATTGTCTAGGTTTTTTATCATTGGGTAGAAAATCTTGTCGATGTCAGGGATTTTCCCTTTTAACCTTGAAAGAGCTGCATGTATTTCAATGATCGATATTGGGTCTTCTAGTTTAGTTGTCATTGGGGTGGGTAAGTAGTCGGGAGTAAAGAAGAGGAAGATGTTTTTGTGACGACAGAAGTTTGATGAGAAGTTAGAGTCGAGAGATTGGGTTGACCAGTATTTGCAGAATTCGTTCGCTATGATTTGTTTGTCAGTAGTGAAAGATTGATCATCGATGGTTTTAATTCAGTGTATTGAAAGGTGGGGTTTGGTGCTGCAGAAGGTCTTTATATGTGACCAGATTTTTTCAGGAGGAGTTGTAGGATTAATATCGGTTGAGAAATCAGATAGGCAGTCAAGTTTAGATTTCTTGATTTCCCTCTTAAGGCTGGCATTTGTTTTTTTAAAGCTGAGGATGTTGTCAGTGATGATAGAGCGTCTTAAAGTGTATCAAAGTTTATTTTTAGTAGTTTTTAATTTTTCTAATTTGTCATTCAACCAAGGAACGGTATATTTCTTATGATGTTTGATGTTTAGTTATCAACAATGTTCCTCATTCATTAAAAGTTCCACCAAAACCAATACAAGTAGGTGGTGGGAATCGTAATAACAAAAATCATGTTCCTCATTCATTAAAAAATCGCGCCAAACCAATACAAGTTCCCTTTTCGCTATCATTCTGACAACAATATCAATTCATCAAAATACAAATTGGTGATGGCAATCAAAACAACCAAAACAAAGATGATATATAGGATTTCCTCTTTATGCTAATTCGCGCCAATAACACAAAATTGAGGGAGACACTGCAAGAAGGAGAAACATTGCTTGCTTCGATTTCGCAACAGTCACCCCCTTCTAACATTTTTGTTTGCCTAGTTACTTCAGTTCAGTAGTAAGCACAATAAGGTTGCTACACAGCGGCCTGCGCTGGTTCTTCAATGTTAATAGCAGAAAGATAACAGGTTTTAATAGCGCCTGACTTTTGGAAAGGTGTCTAAAAAACTTAAGAGAGAAATGTAAACTCTATATGAATTAGTTCTCTCTGCGTAGGCCGCTGTGTAACAACCTTATTCTGCTAACTACTGAACTCGCGCATTTTTTTTTCGTCTCGCCCAATTTTGTGTACTTGGCGCGAATTAGCGTAAAAGGAATTTCTGTGTATCACCTCTTGTAGGGCGCTTCAAGTACTTTATTTCCCTCCATATGCTGTATCGATAGTCAGGATTAAGGGGAATACCGCAAATACTCTGCAGTGGCTTCATTACGAATCTCTCTCAACCTTTTCTTTTAATCACTGGCAGCCATGTTGAAAAGTCTTTTGCCAGTTGGGATGCGACTAGTTTGCCACATTTTTCGTAAAAACCTTTTATTTTTAGTAAGTGATCTCAGCTCTGGTGATAGAAAAGGTTGATTTTATGTACTAGAGTTGTTCTCCGATATCCGAGTGAAGAAGTATCCTGCTTCATCAATAGAAATTGTTAGTTTTTCCATTTCTAAGTCAATATACGCCCCGTCTTTCAGGGAGACATCTAGACTCGTATGGTTTTCCAGCCAGTCCTTAAAGGCGGTTACATCAGTCCTATTTGTTACAAATTTGTAAGGTTTCGGTTTTTCGACAATGACTGTACTATGTGTTAGGATAATGGCGGAGTAATCAAAGTGTAGGTCATAGCAAATGAAAAAGTCTAACAAATCGTGTAGTTTTCTAACATCTGTAGAAATAAGTAGGCTTTCTGATAGATAGCGTTTCTAGATTATTGTTTATTACACATTTAAATAGTTCATTACCTTTTGGGTTTATCAACCTAGAGCCCCACCAGTTATATTTAGCATTGAAATCTCCTCCAACAATAAACGTTTGACTAAGTGTTTCAAAGAAACGATCGTAGTCCGTCAATTTCAGCGAAAATCTTGGCAGAAACTACACCGACGTTATTGTTAGGTATCTATGCATACATTTAACCTTAATGCTGGCAGCTTGCATTAAGTTTTCGGTAACACTTTCCATTAAAGAATAATTGAGGCCATTTTTGACAATTATTGCTGATCCACCATGGGCTTTGCCATCCGGATGATCAGCCTTAATTATTTCATATCTCTGAAAAAGTACAAGTAAAGTGAGTATCAGATATTAACATAATATCAATATTGTTAGAATTTTAAAATAATTTAATTTAATTTATATGGTTGGAAAGCCCGTTGGCATTTCAGGTGGCAATGCAAGATCTACTTGCATAGTTTAGTAAGTAGGGCCACAATAGCCGTGAGAAGATTGTTTGTTCTTTCCTTTTGCTATCTGAGCATTTTTTCAATTCTATCTAATGCACTTTTTTCTTTTGTATTTTGACTTTCATCTATCATTTGGGCGTGGTTGGTTTGGTTTCGGCGAATCGTATATTGTTCGGTCTATTATTTTGTGGATTTGTTGGTGGAGGCGAGAAGAGGAAGCTTTTCTGACTATCAATTCTTACATAACGGGTACAATTATCGCATTCCGTTATTCCCGCACGCGCCCCACTTCCCAACACGGTCATCAAGTCAATTTTTGATTGTCGTACCAAATTTATCAGAGGTCAGGCCCCGAGAGCGTGTTTTATTGTTGAGTTCAAATTTGCGGGCACGCAAAAAGTATACATATTCATGCAGGCATTTCTTTTTTCTTTGTCTTCCCTTATGTTCGGCAAATAAGGAAAAACCAAATGTCACACGCTTTGTTGTTGACCGCCCAAAGCAAATTTTATGTCTTTGTCTTTCCTGTATACGCAGTAGCGCAGCTGGTTTGATATCGTTTTCATATGGGACACTTGCAGTTGCTTGCTGTTTTATTTGTTTAGCTGGTAGTAAAGGTAGAATTCGCTGTATTCAACATGGATTTATGGACATACCTAGCGCAAAATATATATTTTAAATCAATTTTACTTATTTATTGAGTTATTTATTTCTTTATTTCTAACAGTTCGAACGAATAATGTATTTTATTCATTAAAAGTCCCACCAAAACCAATACAATCAAAATAAAAATGGGTGACGGCAATCAAAGCAAGCAAAACAAAGGTGATATACAGAAATTCCTTTCACGCTAATTCGCGCCAAGAAATCGCGTTCAGTAATTAGCAGAATAACGTTGCTACACAGCGGCCTGCGCTCCTACTTCGATGATAATAGCAGACAAATAACATAAGCCAATGTCTTCTTATTATTTGAAAAAATCTCAAAAAGCTCGTGAGAGAAATGTGAGCTCTATATGAATTAATACTCTTTGATTATAAGTGTGGAAATTATATGTTAGTTTAAACTACTTCTATTGGTGCGCGAAATGCGACTTCCCTTTTTGCTTGTCCAACCCAGAAGAACTTTATTTCTAAACCAGTGGACAAGATAAACCTCACACAAAGGGAGACGCATATTGCATGTACCCGTTATTCAGTCGGCGACACGATCACGGCGCCAGCGGTACTTACAAACATACTAATCATTCAGTTGACTGATAAGTTGCATAGCCAGGGGGAAGGGAACTGCTCGCAGTCCCGTTGCAGTGTGACTGATACAATGTGGTTTTGATAATTCCTCCCACGGTTAAGTGAGGAACGTCCTCGGACTTCTTCAAACTACCGACTACCAAGTGGATGTCATGTTGTTTGTGTTGCCTTTTGCGATTTAGACAGAGACTCAGCCATGGACGGGAAAGTTGAAGGTGGAGAGTTCGAAAGATGCTGGACTTCTCATTAGATTCTCCTCAACCTTAATTGTGACCCATTTCGTAGAGGAGCGCTTTTTCAACCAAGCTTGGTGTTCTGCTCAGCCGTCGTTTTCGATTCTGGTCTGTGGAATCATTGATCTTGACCCTATTGTTGAGGGCGAGTAATTAAGGTCAAAGGACTGTAGATGGCTTGACTTAGCGATACAGCAGGCTGGATCTCTAGAGTGGATCGATCCAAGGATTTGATTGTGACAGTCAGCGACACAAACATCTTCCAAATTCTGCCGCGATGTTGAATGATGAAATTCTCACATTCTACCTTATCTTAATATATGATACTTCTATAATGTCTGTCACAGTAGCATTAGTAGAGCGCTCGTTAATTATTAATTTTACATCTTTGGAATCTAAAATTTCTGAGTTCACAATACTTGCTTTTATTAATGATATTATTAAGAATAAGATTTCTATTTACTGACGGTATCATTTGATAGAGATTGCCGGTATCGATTTGTTTTTCTTTTGCGTTTTTATTAATGACGTTAATGGCTTTGGTTAAGTTATTAATTCGTAACCGTGTCCTGGTACCCAACTCAGCGTATAGAGTCAGACTAGTGGAGTATTACTAATAGCCCTATCAGATAAGTATGTCACCGTCCGAGATAGGAATATACCGCGAGTTAGAGCAGTCGATTATTCTGGTCAAAGCAGTCCGGGTTAGAATTATTGCAACGAGTGTCCCATAAAATAAAAACTTGAAAACTCAGGATTCATCTAATGCTATTCTTATGAACCGCCCTCCGTTTTATTAAGACCGTCGCCCCGTGATCTGCCTCTATAGTAGCTTCGTTATATAATGAAGTCAATTTGGTACTAAGTCGTCTTTGTTTTAACTAAGACTTTTTCATCAGGCCAAAAACTCTATGCTGGCGGGATTGATAGCTGAACCTCCTGGGCCCTTTGAACTCTTGCTTTTATTTCTTGTTGCAGTTCAATTGGAGCTGAATGAGTAATCTCCACAGGCCTTATGTTCGTGACCAAGTGAACGGTTCTATTATACTTTATAATTGCCTGCAACATTAACTCTATTTTCTCTAGTATCCTAAGGCAGATGTTATTGTTTCGGAATTCAAGGACGGTTCATTATAGCAAAATATTATTTTTATGTTTGAATAATTAATTGCAGAATTGCTTTTTTAATGTCCACAATTGTTCGTGATGGAATAGAACTTGGAGAACTTGTCTATGCATGTCACAAAATTAGTCCGTAAATTATCTACATGGAGCATTACTCCCGCAAATGAAGGGATCGGCGCTTCCCCTAACTCTTGTTTTCTTGGGTGCCGGTTATACTTTGTCTGCTAAGACTACTAGGGCTAATATGGGCAATTCGCAATGCACAGAGTTAACGACCCCTGGGTTAACTACTTCCTTAACCGAATTTAGCACAGAGCATCTATCCGAGAAGCGAATTATGTGCCTTGTTTTCTCGCCAAACGTTTTTCCGTTTGTCAACCGTATAGGAGCGACGCTTAGCTGTGGACCGTAGCAAGACCCGAATGTGGCTCCTCTTCTAATGCGTGGATATTCTGACGGGATACAACATTCGCCACGTGATTTCCTGTCAGGTTTATAAAAGACCTTTGCGCCATGCTCATCAACAACGCTTTCCAGCGCTTTATTTTGGAGCTTGAGTTTCTGTCTGAAACTGCGTAGGTCAACGTAGGCTCCGTGAATATATTTACATTTTTTACGCCATACAAGTAATTTCATAAACGCAGAAGAAACATCCGATGTAAGGTCGAATGGCTTCCTGAAATCAGGATAGAGCAATATGACATCCTCTGATGATAGGATCCTTTAATTTTTCAAATGCTCGAACCTGATGTTCGTCAAACTGTACCCTTATTTTTTTGGATTGATTTGCACTAACTTACCATTGTCGCCTTTTAGAACATTTGTAGGGGGCTTAGCTATTGAAGCAAGCAAGCTATTGAAAGACGACCTGTCATTGAAGAGCGTGGATGGTTGCGTGTGATTCTATCTTAGTAGGACTTTTTTGTGATACCGTCTCTGGATACAATGAAACCCAAATATTCAACGCTCTCTTGCCTCATGTAGACTTTCCAAAACCCACTCAATATGTTTTACATGGTCAAGTTCGTTTTCTAAAAATATGATCACGTCGTCAACGTAGACATGAGAAGTTTTCCCTATCTGTTAGTTAGTACATCATTAATGGCTCTCTGAAAAACGCTTGGTGCATTCTTCAAGCCGAATGGAAGCTTACAGAATTCATACTTCCCCTTTTTCCACTAAAAAGGCTGTTTTTTCCCTGCCTTGTTCGGCCAGCGTTATTTGGTGAACACCTGATTTTAGGTCAAGCGTTGTAAAATACTTAGCTTTTCCCAGATGCGATAGTATTACGTATATATTCGGAATAGGCTATTTATCGTCAACAGTTTTTTATCGAGCTTTCTGAAGTCAATGACAAAACGCTTCTTTTTATTACCATTGGCGTCAGTGCACTTTTATCAACTACCCAGACCGGGTTATTGTAAGGGGATCTAGATGGTCTAATTATTCCATGTCTTGAACTGTCACGGATTTTTTTATATTTTTTTTTTAATATTTTTTTATTTTTATTTATTTCCCAAAAGCAGAGTACATTGTCTATTACAATATATATATAAATCGACTATTGTACAGATTAATATTTAGGACAAGTGAGTGAATCTTTTACAATCAGTTTGCAAAGTAGTGTTCTTACTGGATTTTAGCATAAATAAATAAATTTTAATAATAAATAAACAAACAATTAACAATTAGTAAATAATATAATGTGTGTCATGTGAGGTCCACTGGTCTCACCCTTTTTAGCCTTCGTTTCCGAATTAATTCTTCTTCTGGTAATGTTTTCACACCATCGTTCGAATGCTGGGAAAGGTTGGATTAATTTTTATTTGATTTTTTAGCAACTTCCTATATTTCGGCTCCATATGTCCAAATTGGTTTAATAATTGTCTTATAGATTAGGAGCTTGTTTTCAAGTGAAATGTTTGAATTTGGATTAAGCATTCAGTACAGGTGTCTTTCTTTCATTTTGATTTCGTCACGCTTTTTTTGTATATGGTGTTTCCAGTTTAGTTTACTGTCAATATATAATCCTAAGTACAAGGACAGTTACAGAAGATGATGGCTTGAGGCCCCAAGATGGCCATTTGTCTGGAACTATGTACTGCGGATGCACTCCTGAAAGAAGTGGTTTGGTTGATGTGATGCATTTCAAAATTGCCGAGCAATTTTTTGAGATACGTTTGTAGTTGTAAGCAGACTTAACTGTGTTGTAAATAATTCGGTTACAACTCATTCGGAGCGAGCCGTAAAGTCGAGAGTTGAATGCGATCCTGGATACTTAGTAGACCGGTTTCTGCTAGCATACATTTGATGGGCGTTGTATGACGGATGGCAGCGTGGTAGGGGGTGCAATAGTTTAATATTACTGTAGCATGCTTGTCTATAAATACTGAGGCCGTGATTAATTATTGAAAGTATGAGAGATTTAGTTGCATTGATTAGAATATGGATATGTACATGAGACCGCTTGGATGACAGAAATTTAATACTTAGTCTGGCGGGTAGTTTATGTCTTAGGTATAAACAATGTTACTTAAAAGTTAGTTACATCGAATATAATGCCTAGGATTTTCAGTGAAATTTACATTATTGTATATTATGGGAACATATTTACAGGTAGTTTTTTTGCATATGTGGATTGATTTACATTTTTCAATAGATAAATTAGCGCCAGAAAATTGGGACCATGTAGTAATGTCAGATAAAATGTTTCGAAAATTATTATTTACAGAGTTTAGATTTTTCATTTTTGTATATATAACTATGTCGTCAGCATATAAGATATTTATTTATTTTTTTTTTTTTTATTGTAGCTTAGAATTAATCCTAATTACAATACTTTTATAGCCAGAGCAACGAAGGCCTTCAGGCTGGTTTTTTTTTTACATGTATTTAGAGGCTTATATTTAGTTTAGAAATAAGTTTTACAAAATTTTTAATATTTTCAATGTTGGCCTCTGCGAGGAGTTGGGTAGGACAGGGAATTTTTAAGGAGATGCATTGGTTGAGGTTAAATTGGCAGTTATTCGTGAAATGTTCAATAGTGAGAGTGCTTCTATTGCAGTATGGACAGATCGGTGGTGATGTTTTCTTGAATAGGTGTTCGTGTGTAATCTTCGTGTGGCCTAGCCTGAATCTAGTGTAGATAATTGCGTGTTTTCTGTTTACAGTTATTGGTATGCTTGTTGGTTTCCGATAAGGATTTATTGTTTTATAATAGTGTGTGTATTCGCTCCAGATATTTTTTAAAACTAGTTTGCTTGTCATATTGACGAGGTTGTTAATGTCTTTCTGTCTAAAAGTGTTGTGAAGAATTAGTGGGGCTGTTGTGGCGGCTTTTGTTGCTGTGTCCGCCAGCTCATTTCCTTTTATTCCTGCATGTCCTGGTGTCCACATTAGTTTTATTTTTTTATGGTTTGCGGATATCATGTCTCTGATTTTGCTTATGGTCGGATCATTGTTATTTACATTTTGTACAGCGAGGAGTGTTGAAAGCGAGTCGGTGCATATGACATGTTTGGTTTTTTTGATTGCACTTGCCAGTTCCACAGCCATTAGAATTGCTTCAGCTTCGGCTGTAAAAATGGAAGTGTAGAAGGGTGTTATAGCCAATCTTAGAATTTAATTCTCTTCAGTGACAACGCTAAGTGCTGTTGAGTTGTCTGTTTTTGAGCCGTCGGTAAAGATAAACTTCCACGTAGGGAAATTGGATCGAATACTATTGAAGGTTGTCGTGTAAATCTCTTTGGGAGTTGAGTCCTTTTTATAATGTGCGAGTTGGGGTATAATTGAGTTTTCACTAAGTTGCCATGGTGGGACCTTTTGTTTGTATTTTCGGTGAGTAGATATAATTATGTTATGCTTTTTTGATGATGAGTTGGAGGCTTGATGGTATTTTAAGATCTCGTTTCCGCTTCATTTGGTTGATTAGCGTTGTATGCATTGAAGATCCGGGTGAATTGGTTAGTCTGTTTATTTGTCTGCTGATGCTCCAATCGAGTCTGGTACTCAGGTCGGGGAGTCCAGCTTCTGCGAGGATGTTGGCGATGGGAGTGGTTCGGAAAGCACCTAAAGACAGTCTGATGGAGGAGTGGTAGGGGGTGGATAATTTGTTAATATTGGTTTTGTTTGTTTTGCCGTATACACAGAGGCCGTAATCTATTTTGGATAATATTATTGCTTTTGTAACGTTTATGAGAGAGATAGTGTTACATTTAAGATTTTTGCTCCTTAAACATTTTAAAATATTTAATCTAGTGTTTAATGATTTTATTAGTGTATTAATATGTTCATTCCAAGAATGTCTCTTATCAAAGATAAGCCTTAATATTTTAAGATATTGTGTTTTAGGTATGATTGTATTGTTTATTTTAATGTATATGTTTGTACAGTTGTGTTTTTTGCATACATGTAAGTGTGAGGATTTTTCGCTGGATATTTTTGTGCCACTAAAAGTGCACCATTGATTTAATTTTTGGAACAAATTTTTTATTTCAGTATCATAGCCTACTTTTGGATTAAAAATGAGACACAGATCGTCTGCGTACATTGTATGTGTAAAAAATTTGTTTTGATTTATTATGTGGCTTAATTGGTTGTAAGCTATGAGGAAAAGGGTGACAGACAGTGGGGATCCCTGCGGGATGCCATTATGTAGTTGCTCTTCTTTTGATAGGGTGCTATTAACTTTTACTCTGCATCTTCTATTACTAAGGTAGCTGCGAGTGTAGTTAATAATTTTTGGTCCGAGTTTCCATTCGAGGACCTGTTGAATAATGCAGTGAATTCCTATTCTGTCAAAAGCTTTTTCCATATCAATGGAAAGAACTGATACATGGTTTTTTGATGACAGTTTGTTGCAAATGTAATTATCTATTATTAAAAGAGGATCTATGGTGCATCTGTTTGCTTGGTATGCGTACTGGTTTTGGGACAGCAAGTTTTCTTGGTTTAGATACCACATAATTCTTTTTGAAATAATTTTTTCTAGGGTTTTTGATATGCATGAGAGTAGAGATATTGGACGATAGCCATTAATAGAATTTTTTGGTTTATTGGGCATGCTTATAGGGATTACAGTTGCTATCTTCCATTGTTGGGGAATGATGCTGGTGTCAAATATTTTATTATAAAGGCCAAGTAGTTTATTGATGCCAGCAGGCGGAAGCTTTTTTAACATATCGTAGGGTATGTTATCAAAGCCAGGTGTTGATCCTTTTAGGCTACTAAGACAGGATTGAAGCTCAATTGACGTTATGGATGTTTCAATTAGTTTTGCTTTTGGTTCCGGGATATATGTCAAGGGTGTTTGTGCTGTGTAACGGTGTTTGTTTTGCTTCAATGATTCTGAGAAGTTTGAGTCTTTTGAGCAATTAGACCAGGCCCTGCTGAATGCATTGGCGATCTCCTTAGAGTCACAAGAGTTACCTGCTGCGGTTTCTATTGCATGTATGTGTGTGTTTTTTAGGATCCCTGTAATGATATGTACTTTATCCCAAAGCGTTTTCGTAGTTGAACTCGGGTTGATGTCATTGGTAAAGTCTGCGAAAGCAGTTTTTTGGGCTCGCTTTGCTTCATACTTAAATTTAGCATTTGCTCTTTTATATTTTAGCATGTTCTCTGTGCTTAAATGTTTCCTGAGATTATTTAGACATTTTACCTTTTCCCTTTTTAAGAGCTCTAGTTCCCTACTCCACCAGTATGTTGTCTTTTTCGTAGCGATTATGGGATTTTTGGTTGGTACGGAATCGTTTGCACATGCCCTAATAATTTTAAGGAATTTGGCAGCTGCTTGATTTGTGTTGTTTGTGATATTAATTTTTTGTGACTGTTCGTTGATGTTTTTCTGAAACTTTTCCCAGTTGGCTAGGTGCAGTTTGTGTTTGCAGTATGTGTTTTGAAATCTACGTTATTTGGTACTTTAAGAAAGAGATTGATGTAAATTGGAAAATGATCGCTTCCATATAAATTATCGCAAATAGACCAGGAGGCATTAAGGTTAAGTGGTGGTGAGCACATGGAGATATCTACGTTCGTAAAAGTGTTCATAGTTATGTAGTGTGTATGATCGCCATTGTTAAGTACGATCAGACTACTGTTCTGTATGAAATTTGCAACTACGTTACCCCTTTGATTGTTTGAAGATGATCCCCAAAGTGAATGCCAGGCATTGAAATCTCCTAGCATAAGTACTGGCTTGTTAAAGTTTTTGAAAAGGTCATGAAGATCCTGTTCAACGAACTTGTCAGTTGGCGAGATGTAAATATTTAATATTATAAAAGGAGTTTCTGATTGAATTTCTGCAGCGATGGCAAGAATGTTAGAATTTAAATCTATTATTTTATGTTCAATGGAGTTTGATATGAGGAGAGCAACTCCTCTGCTGGCTTTTGTGAATAGTGTATTTATATAATTTTTTTGGTATAGTGCAAATTGTTTTGGAGTGTGAAGCGGTGTGTTGTTGTTGATGAGATGTGTTTCTTGTTATGCTATTATCTGTGGCTTATATTTGTTTAATAAAAGAGAGAGGCTGTGATATTTGTCTTTATATCCGTTTATGTTCCATTGTATTACTTTAAGTGTCATAGTCGTGAAAATTTTATGATATGTTTTGTCTTTATATGTTTTTATATTTTTGTTCATTGTCTCTCTCTTTGCTCTTTACCTGCGCCCCTCCTCAACAACGCGCTTACTATCTCATAATGCAACGAGATATTATGAGCGAACGCGATTGCTGAAGGAGGAGAGCAAAGAGAGACCGATAGAGGCTTGTTATGATTATAGCTCAATGTCTTCTTCTCTGATATCATTGTCTGTATCAGAGAGAATTGAGTCATTTTGGTTTAGTGTTTTGCTTATTAGTCTTTCGAAGTCTATGGCTGTGTCCATTTTTGAATTGTTTGTTTTTGTCGTTTGTTCGTGTGTTGAGTGATTTTCTGTTTTGGAGGTGGATTGTGTTCTTTCGGTTTCATTTGTTTTTTGAGTTTGTTGTGAGTTATTCGTATTGTGAAGGTAAATGGTTTTTCTAGAGTGTTCTTCGTATTTATTTTGTCTTTATTTGAGTGATCTGTTGGTTTTGAGTTGTTTTCTTTTGTGGATGTAGATGGTTGGGTAGCTGTAGTTTCTGAATATGTTTTACTGGTGCTTGGTAGTAGTGGTGATTGTTGTTTGTAGAATTTTGTTTTAGCTTCATACATTGTGCATTTTTCTTTGGTTTTGAGTTTTAAGATCTCTTGGGCTTCTTTGTATTTTGGGCATCCTTTGCTACTGGCAGCATGTTCACCATCGCAATTAATGCACTTTGTACTTGAGCACGGGGTTGGGTCGTGAAGTGGAAGGCCACATGGGCAAGTAGTTTTGCCCTTGCAAAATTTGGCTGTATGCCCTATGAGTTGGCAATTTTTGCATCTCATAGGGTTGGGAATGTATTCCTTAACAAGAGCGGTATGCCATGAAATTTGGATTTTTGTTGGGAGACTGAAACGGTCGAAAGTTAGCTGCACTACACCGGTCGGAGTAGCTTTGCCATTTATTTGTCGTGAATATTTATATATGTCGACTACTCCCTGTGCTTTAAGCTCTTGGATTATTTCCTCGTTTGAGACTTGATTAAGGTAGGGCGCATACACAGTTCCTTTGCAGTGGTTAAGATTTTCGTGAAACTTTGTTTGGATTTTGCATATACCGAAAAGCTCTTTTGCACTGAGGAATTTTTCGGCAACTGTTGAATTTTCAACAAAAAGTAGTAGTTTTCCATCGCGCATTTCATTAATTTTTAAAATCTTATTGCTTATTAGTTTTATAGCGCGTTCGACCGCAAAACAAGAAAACGAGGAAAGTGGTTTTTGAGGGTCTAGGGCTGACATAATTATATATTTGGGGTTTGGTAGGTTATATAGGGGTTTCAGTAGGAAGTTCTGGGAAAGCTTCCGAAAGAGGAGTTGGCTTTTTTCTTTTGCTTTTGGAGCTATCGCTAAGCAAAGCGAAGCGATTTGCCCCTAGGCTGTTGTGCCTAGAGGGCATGATGCCGCTTACTTACTTAGTTGTTTTTTTACTGTACTTTACTGTACTTGTTTACCAACGAATGAGTGAAAAAAATGAAGAAAAAAAAAGAAAAGAAAAGAGAGAATAGGCACTTGAAAGTATGATAAGCTTTGAACTAAACTGCGATTGACTGATATGCGAAAACACAACCGAACGATGCAAGGTTTAGTCGACGACTGATATATAAGATATGTTCCATATGATTGTATTTGTTTATTATTTTTCTTATGTCATTAAAAGATATAATGAATAATGTAATGGACAAGGGGGATCCTTGAGGGATTCCGTTGTGTAGATCGAAAATGTGAGAATAGTTATTGTTTACTTTTACGGAAAATTTTCTGTTAGTTAGGAATGCTTTTATAAGGTTATATATTTTGGTTCCAATTTTCCATTGCTTAAGCTGTTGTAGAATTACATGTATACCGACTATCGAATGATTTCTCGAAGTCTAGATTGAACATTGTTACGTGATTCTTTGTTGCCAGTGCCATAGAGCAGAAGTGTTGTATTGAGAGGAGGGCATCAATGGTACCATGACCCTTTTTGAAACCAAATTGATTTGGTGTTAGTAGGTTTTTTCGATGGGCAAGCCAAACTCTTCTATTAGAGATGATTTTTTCTAGTATTTTGCCTGGACAGGATAGTAGTGATATACGACGGTACCCTGATATTTCAATTGCTAATTTGTTTGGTTTAGGTATTGGGACAGTGATAGCAAATTTCCAATGTTGTGGATAAATTCCTTCATTAAACACATTATTATACAAAAGCAATAGGCGTGTTTTAAGTGACTTTGGTAGGTTTATCAACATTGGATATGAGATTTTATCAAACCCTGTTGATTTCCCTTTCGCGGAGGAAAGGGCAATTTCTTATTTAATATCTGTAATATTTAATTCTATTATTTTTGCAAGGGGAGACGTATGTCTGTTTATATATGTTGAGATAATTATATGTTGTTTTTTAGAATTGAACAGCGGGTGAAAATTTGTGTTGTGTGAGTACTTTGACCAGGTATTGGCTATTGGCAATATCTTTGGAGTCGTGTAGAGGTCCGGTTTTAGTGTGGAGAAAGGGAATTGTGGTAGGATTGTAGCACCCATTTAACATTTTGATATTTGCCCATATCTTTTGGGGGTTTGAGGATGGGTTTATTGACGCTGTTAGGCGTTCAAAAGCAGTACTATTTGCTTCTCTACATTTCTTATGAAACAGGGCATTACATTTTTTGTATGTTACCAGATTGGGTAAATTTTATACTTCTTTATAGGTGTGCCATGCGCTTTGTTTTTTGGACCGTAGGACGGCTAAATCTTGATTCCACCAGGGTACCAATTTAATTCTTGGTCGCAAATTGGTTTGTGGAATATAGAAGTGTGCAGCAATTTTTATTGAGTGTTATAGATGATTTAATTGGATAGTGGTCACTACTATGGAGGCTATTTAAAGTGTTCGTACGAATTAGGGGAAAAATAGATGTAGAGCATATTGTAAGATCAACATGGGTAAATGAATGGTGTGTAGAGAAATGCGTTGGTTTGCCGTCATTTAGTATGCTCAGATTTTCTGAAATGAGTAGGTTTTCAATAATTTTGCCCCTAGGGTTTGTTTTAGCTGACCCCCACATGGGACTCCAGGCATTAAAGTCTCCTTGTATAATTATTGGGGTGCGTGATTGGCTGATGATGTTTCTCAAATCACCTTCAGTGAAGTGTTGATCAGGTGGAATGTAAATGTTAATTAAACTGACTTTAAATCCATTGTTTAGTTCGACAGATAATGCTGCGATCGGTGGTTGCAGTTGAATAATTTTATGTGGATAGTTTTTTTTTACCATAATTGCTATACCTTGTTTATTGGTTGTGTTTTGTGGTAAGTTATAAAAATAACTGTCGTAAGAACTTGACACGATTACATGACTATTTTTGAGAATATGTGTTTCTTGTATAGAGAAAACTAATGGGTTGTGTTCTTTGATAAGAACTTGTAGATATGTTATATTGTTATACAGGCCATTTATATTCCACTGTAGAAAAGAGAACATGATTGATTAAAAAGAAAAAGGGCGACAAGAAAAGAAAGAATTTGATCAACAAGTGAGTGGAAATCTTCCGTCCACCCCCAGCACCGTCCCCGGCAAAGTGTTGACATTCACGGTGTATAAAGTAGCGATAAGACTAGTCACTGCGTAGTAGATGAAGACACGTGCTGGGGGGGAACGAAAAATATTCCTGCAATTAAGTCATTTCATCAACTTCGGTGGCGTCCATAAAGGAACCACGTGGATGATGGAGGGGAGGTGGGGGAATAAGTTGGGTATATGAGTTGGATTTGAAGGGATTTGGGTGTCCTGGAGGTAACGAAGGGGTGATTACCGTATTTTCTTTTGTTTTGTGTTCGTGCGTTAAAGTAAAGTTGGTGTTATTAGTGGTTGCGGTAGTTGTGTCGGTAGTATTTGGTTTGATTGCGAGAGGCTTGTTGTATTGTGTTATTGGTGTTTGCGTATGCTTTTTTTCGTGTTGAGTTAGTTTTTCAGAGTTGCTTTCATTAGGTATGTATGTATGCTTTGCTGTGGCGGCATATGAGTCTAGTGGGGTTACGGATGTTTGCTGCGATTTGAATATTTGTTTAGCTTCTCTTACTGTACATTTATTTTGTGTTTGTATTTTAAGAATTTCTTTCTGTTGTACGAACATAGGGCATTTGTTGAATGAAGCTGAATGGTCCTGCAGGCAGTTGGCACAATTCTCGCAAATAGGATCCTTGTAGCAGCGTTTAGCTGTATGACCTAATCTTTGACAAGAAATGTGCAAAGTCTCCGGGATGGAGTAAACGTTAAAGTTAAGCAGTAACACACCGCTGGGTTTAGCCTTGCCGTCAATCATTTTAGTGTATTTGTATACAGAAGAGACACCTTGTGGAGCCAGTTCGCGTACGATTTCTTCTTCACTGACGTTGTTCAGGCATGGTGGGTAAATAGTGCCTTTCGAAGTGTTCAGATTTTCATGGTAGCTCCATTTAATTGGACATACACCAGTCAAGGATTTGCACGCAATGAATTTCTCAGCTACTTTGGTATTGTTGACCAAGATCAACATTTTACCGTCGCGTAATTCCGAAATGAATGTAAGTTCTTTGCTGATGATTTGAATTGCGCGATTGATAGCGAAACGTGAGTATTGCGACAATGACTTGTTCTGATCAACTGAGGACATAACCACAAACTTCGTGTCGGGTCGTGTGTAGGTTGGTAGGGAGGGAAATGATTCCAATAACTTATGAGAAGTTTTTTGTTTTTTTATTTGGGGACCGTTTGCCAAAATAGCGAAACGGTTTGTACCCAGATTGGGCGGCCCAGAGGCTATTTTGTTATTTCCTTCACGCGGTTTGTGGTTTCAAGCAGAGAAAAGTACTATAACGAACACGAAGAACAAAAGAATGTATGTATGTATGTATGTATACGGTAAAAACCGAAAACGAAAGCGAAATAAAGAAGAAGAATCCTCGATTAGTCACTAGCGAAAGCCGAAAACGGTCTTAACTCCACGAACGGTAGTCAACGACTGATGAAATAGTAGATGAAATAGTATTAAATATAAATCTTATAAAGAAAAAAATTTTTAATTCTATGTCTTAATCTAGCAGCTTCTGTACAATCATTTCCGTCCTCATTTCCATTGCTTATGCTATAACTTTCAGCTTCTTCGGAAGGCGTTTGTACATCAGTGTCGGGAAATGAAGTCTTATAGTATATGCAAATAATATGGAAAGCATCGCATGCATTAACAATTTGTGTGACTGTTAGGGTTATCATAATGCAAGTCACGTGCTCAAAACAGGCATCGAAATCAAGATTTAAGCACTCCAATTACTCGCTCTATAACATTTCGTGCCTTTGCATGCACCGAATTGGAACTGCTTCCTTCGGATAAAATTATACTAACCGTGGGTTGTGCCAACGACTAATTAAAGTCATTACCCACGCTTAGTTGACATGACATGATCCTTGAACAAAAAACGTAATGCAGTTGCAAGTTTTATTCTCGGCGTAATTGCAGACTTTCTCTGGTTGCTTTTAAGTTTTAGGCGGTTTTGTTCCAAGACGTATTTAAATACATTTTTACTTAGTGTGAATGTATTCACAAATCTTACAGAAAAATTTTACATATGTATGTATAAATATATGGAAATATTTAATCAACATAACGTTTCTTACATTGAATCGGGAATAGCAAAATTATTGACACTCTGACGTAACATTTTCCCATGTACTCTTATGTCTAAAATATAATATATGATATTCGGAACTAGCCATCTTAATTTTTATGCAGAAAAAGAAAATTATTTACGAAAATACGAAAAATAACAACCCAAATTAGAGCAGCGCTTCCAACTTTTCATTTTGCTTTTGTGCTAGTTTTCGAAAACTTGTAGTCGCCACCTCCTTGTGCTTAGGAAATACCGATTTACAAGTAACACGACGGAAAGGCGACGACGACAGAAAGACGACTGTTAAAATAGGAACGCCAACTGGAATAGAGCCGCTTATAAAGTGTATAAATTATAAGTCTTAAATTAGTTCTATTGGTGCGCGAAATGCGACACTCTTTTTTGATTCTCCAACCCAGAATAAGTTTGCTTCGAAATCAGTGCACAAGAACAACCTCACAAAGAGAAAGACGCATATTGCCTGTAACCGCTACTCAGTTGGCGACACGATCATGGCGCCAGCGTTCCTTCCAAACACATCTGGCACTCAGTTGAATAAAGCGTTGGTGTTGTCGCCAGGGGGAAGGGAATTGTTCGCAGTCCCGTTGTAGTGTCGCTGATACAATGTGGTTGTGATAACTTACATTTTGTTTTTTGTATATCAGCGCCGAAAAGTCTCTTTTACCATTACTTGTGTGTCTTTCATTGAGTGCTAGTTGAGTATAAAAGTTTGTGTCATTTGAAATGTGGCAATTTATACGTGCGGTTCAGTGCAATTTACACGAAAATGAGTTATAAAGAATCCAAGTACCTAAAATTGGATGAGACAGTAGGAATTATTAATTAAATCAAGGTTCAAGCGTATCAGCCATAGCATCAAAATATGGAGTAGCAAAATGCACAATTTACGCCATAGAAAAAATGAAAAAAGGATTTTGAATTGCGTTAGCAATACTTGGAGTGGGCCAGGAAATCAAGAACATTAAGGGTTTCTGAACTACCGCGTATGGAAAAATGCATTTATCATTGGTTCGTAAACCAAGTAGCCAAAAATTACCCATAAATGGTGTGATTATAAAAGAACGGCCCTGCATTAATAGAGCTATTTTAAAAAGAACTGCAAGGCAAAATAGCTGAGATGGGATCGGTGAACCACTAAATTTATAACACGGATTAATCTGAACTTTACTGGAAAATGCTTTCAGAAAAACCGTATGTGACAATGACAGAGAAACGTGATCCAGGAAAAAAATCAGAAAAGCAACGTTTTTTAATTTAACATTTTTAATTTTCACACACGCGTCCGGATGGTATAAATTAGAACTGCTTGTCATTGGAGGAGTGGAGAACCCTCGTGTAAGTAAGCATTTTAATTTCCCTGTTGACTAGAAACATTCAAAATCAGCATGGATGACCAATGGAATTTTCAAGAACTGGTTTCACCATTCCTTTATGCCACAAGTAAGAAATTATTAAATCGAATTTAGCTTTGTTAATGAACCAATTGGCAAGCGGGTTAATCACCTGCACGGCTCAAAAATCAACTGATTAATGAAACTTATACGAGAACTTATATTATATATTAAATATTAAAAGACGACTTTTACACGACTTTGTACGCCACAGTCAATAACATAACATCACGCGACATCACGATCCTTATGGGCGATTTCAATGCCAAAGTTGGCAGTAACAACTCCCACCGACAACCCAATATAGGGGTAGGAATTTACCATAACAACGTTGAAAGACTCATCGAGCTATGCCACACATTTCAACTAGCCATTGGCGGAGCAATCTTCCGCACAAAAACATTCACAAATATATCTAGACATCACCAAATGGGAACTTTCGCAATGGATCTCGCTGGAAACATAGGATTTAATCAGCCACAGAAACCACCTTAAAACACAGGCAGACAACAACATCCTCCTCCTCGGCGACTGCAAGCTGGCCTGTAGGGAAGTTAAAAAATCAGCGAGAAGACCCAAGCGATGCCTCTTGGAAAACTTCGCGGTACAAGCGGATTTTGCAGCCAGGGAGAACAAATCAGACTGTTAGATATAAACGCGGGACTCTTCTCACAGGGGAAGCAGAGCAACTCCAACGATGGAATGAGCACTTCAAAGAGATCAGCCAGCCGCCATCAATACCCCAAGGTACTTTGACCGAAAACGCAGCAGCAACAAACAGCAGAGCGCTAAAGGCCAACAGACTTGCAGGGGAAGACGGCCTCCAAGCTGAACTACTCCAAATAAACCCAAATTGTATAGCCAAAATTCTTCACCCGCTGATATCTCGCGTCTGGTCCTCAGAAATCGTGCCTGCCTAGTGGAAAAAAGGAATAATTGTGAAATTACCGAAAAAGAGTGATCTCACAGACTGCAACAACTGGAGAGGGATAACACTGCTCAACACAAACTACAAGATCCTTGCCACCATCCTGCTCGAGCGCATGCATGAAAAGTCGAGCCCACTATCCGCGACGAACAAGCAGGATTTAGACCACAAAGGAGCTGCGTAGACCAGGCCAACACCTTACGCACAATAACCGAGCAATCGGCGGAATGGCGGTCGTCGTTTTACCTCGCGTTTATCGAGATCCAAAAGGATTTTGATTCATTAAATCGATTAGCAATCTGGAATGCCCTGGCAAACAAAAGAGTACCGCGGAAAATCATCGCGGTAGTTCACGGACTATGTGAAGACACCGAACTATCGGTACTGCACAGCGGACAACTCAGCGCACTTTTTCAGACAACCACCGGCGTCAAGCAAGGATGCCGACGAAGTCATGCCTCGCACTAGTACCACCAGCCGCAGTATAATGTGGAACCTAACTAAACATCTTGAAGACCTGGCCTTGGCCTGCACATCGCTCCGGCGGTGGGAGAGCAGACAATACACAGGTCGAATTCGTGGACAATTTCTCCTACCTGTGCACGACAATATCAAGCAGCGGTGGCACAACAGAAGACGTCAAGGCCAGGCTATCTAAGGCACGCTCAACTTTCGTCCGATTATACAAGATCTGGAAAAGTCGCCAGCTTTCACAATCGACGATATTAAGGGTCTTCGACTCGTGCGTAAAGGGGGTCTTACTATACGGAAGCCGAACATGGCTCACAACTAAGCAGACCAACAGAACCCTGCAGACATTCATAAACAGGTGCTTTCGGGTCATTGCAGCGATATTCTCGCCAAACAGAATCTCCAACTATGATCTGTTGAACCGCTGTGGCAAGGAGCCTATTTACATCCAATTTCGCCGCCGCAAGTGGAAATGGATCGGGTACGCACTAAGGAAACCACTTAACAGCATCACCAGAATTGCCCTGGAATGGAATGCGCAAGGCCAAAGGCGACTTGGTAGGCCGGAAGAAACTTGGCGCAGATCCATCAATAAAGAGCTATCCATGGAGAACACCTCATGGGAAGAAGCCAAGCGAATTGCGTAAAACAGAGTGCGATGGAGAGTTCTCGTAGAAGCGCTAAGCTCCCATGCGGAGTGATACAAGAATAAATTAAAATAAATATTTAAAAAAATTGCACCAATTTAATAATTATGTATTATTTTAAAAGGTAACATAATTTTTAAAGCAAAAGCACTTATCATTAAAGGAAATCATTTTGATTGAATACGCCCTCTTATCCAAAACCAAGGGGAACTCAAAGTGGGAGATGGTTCTATATCGGCTATGCTTATGCCACCTGACGTCACTTCACTAATTCAGCCTGTGGACAAATATTGTACCCGATTAACTAAACTGCACTACATAAATTCACTGTTATCAACTCTTTTGAAAAGTCTGAACTGACAGAAGCGTTAAAAAAAGTAACTTTAAGAGATTTTGGATTATTCATGGAAAAAAGTTGGTCAAGACAAAATAGTCAAATGCTGGAAAACCTTAATGACGTTCACAAACATAGCAAATGATGATAAAGGAAATCTACCTTTGAGAATTTTAAGAAAAAAATTGAAAATGCAAATGAATTCACCAACAAATTGAACTCTTAATCTATTGCAAAATATTAACCCTGAGGTAGAACGTCTGATCTTATTGTATGCCAAAGGTATTTTCAAAGGTGATCTTTTGCAACAAGTCGAAGTACAATATATGGCGGTCAGATGGGCGTTTTAAAGTTAGGCGAAAAGCTGGACAGGCGTTTAATGCGAAGAATGCAGTTAAAACATGGCGGAAGAGATTTGATGGTATGGGGCTATATGACTGTTATGGATATTGGGAAGATGGAAATTATTGATGGTATAATGGACCACAAATTGTACGTGAAGATACTTAAGTGAAATTTAGTCCAGAGTGCAGACAAGTTCGATATTCGGTCTAATTATTATTTTTTCCAAGATAATGACTCAAAGCACAAAGCAATTAAAATGCTCTTATGGGTGATATATAATGTTCCCCACCCACTTTCAGCCAACCTACGGAGTTCGAATGTCCGAACTCCATTGAACACTTGTAAAGAAAATTGAAAAAACTCTAAGGATCAGTTTACTAGAGAAATGGGAGAAAGTTGGCCCAGTAATATTGAAAACTTGGTGGCATCAATGCCAAGTCGACTTAATGAAGTCATAAAAATGAAGAGCTATCAAACCAGACACAAACAAATATTTTAAGTATTCAGAGCTCAAAATATTAGCTCCTTATATTAGCTGTATGACGACTTTTGTAGAGGAGAATTTTCGATGTCTTCGTGCTTTTTTCTTATTATTAAGGATACACCAATGCAAAATGAAAAAAAAAAATTTCAATTACCTTGAAAAATATTAAATTAACTGCGTTTTAATTATAATAAAATTTAAATAATCAAAAAAGTTATGAAGCTTAAAACATAAAAATTCATGAAAATCCTTGCTGTATGCTCACTTAAGTGGAACACTGTATATACAACATTCGATAGTGTGAACGGGGTCGATTTTAATTAGTTCACACTATCGAGCATCGACTATACAAAACTCACACCAATCTATATAAATATTGACGGAGTTGCCGTAGCTATTCAACAGGAAGCCAAGTAGTTTGGATTACATATTGGTAGTAAACTAAACTGGAAATACCATATACCAAAAAAGACTGCGTAAGCCAAGATTAGCCATAAGGCTTTATTAAACCAATTTGGACGTATGGAGCCGAAACATAGGAAGTTGCAAATAAATACTAATATTATAAATGCCAAAGTAACTCCATATCTGTCTGTTACCCTTTCAAGCCTAAACAGGTGAATCCCATTTTATAAATTTTGGTATAGAGACAGGTGTGACCTTGGGGAAGAACAATGGCTACTGTTGGCACTTGCCTTAGAGTAGGTCCAACAGTATGAACATTATTGTTATTTTTTATTGAGTTTAAGAGAGTTTGAGAGCAGCTCTTTGGTTTTTTCTTTATTCTTTCGCTTTTCTACTTAGCCTTCTTACTCGTTCTGTACAACTAGGCTCAAGCAGACCGGTCTACAGTTATACATACCTGCTGTTGCTTTGTCGGTTGTTGCCGTGGTTGCTGTTTGTCTTCGCTTGCACAGCTGCACATAATGGGTTCGATCGCACTGTCACACATTGAACACTTTTGTTGCTTTTCTTTGGGATTTCACAACTTTTTTCTTGATAAGCACTCACACGAGTTAATTTGTATATTTGTGTATGCAGTTATTCTTTTTCCTTCGAGAAGTTCTTGGCTACAATTATTTCGGTTGCCCAAAATCAGGAATTTGTGAAATATATTTTTGAAAAATGTCAACAATCGTACAGACACGGGGCCAGCGGGATAATATTATGAAAGTTCTTCAATCAATGGCTCTCGTTTCAATCAGATCACACTGGACTCGACTATAATATGGCTGTGGAGCTGGAGGAATTATACCTGTAAATCAAGATGTTAATTAATGAAAAACTTAGCGAAGAGATGTTGCAGTGGAATAGTGTGGAGAATTCAACAACTATCTTAGCACATCAGAAAAAGCTGCCAGCATTGCCGCTACGATCCTTTGACTGGAAGTATTGCCAATTTAAATTTTTTAACGTCGTTTACTCAAATTATAGATAGCGAGCATGGTTATACCAACATCGATAAATTCAACTATCTGCTCAAATGTCGTCGAGTCCCGGCCATAGAGTGTGTGCAAGCATTTACGGTGGCACATGCGAATTATCCACTTGCATTACAACGTATGAAACATCGTTACGACAACTCAGCGCTAGTCTACATAAACTCGTTTATTTGCGTTGATGCTGATGAGGAAAGCTAAGAGCAGTTACTTGCGGTCTTTAGTTGATACTACATTAGCGTTGTATGGGTCCCTGAGATCGTTTGTTGACAGTGAATGGATAGAAGATCTATGCTCATGCATTTGCTAACAGAAAAGATCGATGCTCGTTCGAAACAGAAATGGATTGAGACCTTATCCTTCGAGACGCTACCAATCTGGAGTGAGTGTGTGACTGTGCTTGAACGACATTGTCAGCAACTTGAAGCTCAATCGGATGATATCGAATTAGATCGACATCGACCAGCCAATAACAATAATAAGAGTCGCCACCATGTCGAACAGCCAACCCACACTTGCACTAATGCAACGTGCGCAAGTTATTCCAGCCCAGATCATCGAATCACCAGCTGTTCGCAATTTAAAGCCTTGTCACCTACTAAACGGTTTGAGCAGATTAAGATACTGAGTTTATATCTTAACTATCTATCGAAGAGCCATCGCATGCAACAATGTCCGTTGTTGAATAGATATCTTACCTGCGGTCTCAGTCAGCATACCTTTCTGCACCGTGAGCGTACATTGGATCAATCCGCATTAGCTTCAAGCCAATAGTCTTCATTCCCTAATTCGGTCGAATCGCCTGGTGCGAATGGAATCGCTATATCGCGCACACAATGGAGCGCCAAAGCGTACTATCGGCTTGGTCGGGCACTGCTTGATTCATGCCCTTAGGTAAACTTCATTGTTGAGGGATTTTCACAGGCGTTGCGGTTGCCGAGAAAGACACAAGAGACTGAAATTTTGAGTATTGGTGAATCGCAATCACACATGAAGCACTGCATGTTGACCACTGTCAAATAACGCATTTCTTCGTGCGAGCAGGAATGTCTTGCCTCATCATTTCGCACATACATACCAACCTGATCCGGCTATTGATATTTTGAATTGGAATATTTCTAAGAACATCCAATTGGCGGTTGAACGATTTTTCGAATCTCATCGCATCGACTTGCTCCTGAGAGCAGAATCGTTCTTCGAGGTTTTAAGCGTTGGTCAAATGAAGCATGGACTACAAAAAACTACTCTTCAGAAAACCACATTCGGATGGGTGGTTACCGGACACTATGTGCTGCGTCAGAACTCACCTGCATGTTGTCCTGGGAAGCCGCCATCAACTCCAAAATGGAACTCCTAGGGAAGTGGAGCAGCACTATCGTGTAATAGTCGATTAACACCAGCTGTGAAGAATTCTTCGTAGAACAAGTTCGTCGGAACGACAATGATCGCATTGTTGGATAATTTTCGAACAATAGGAGACTCGCAGGAAATCGCTCGGAAAAGATTTCTGTTTCTGGAAAGGCGTCTATCACATTCATCTAATTTGAAAACTCAATACACAAATTTAGAAATTGAACATAAATAGCTTGGTCATATTACTTTGGGCCCAGCTCCGTCACTAGAAACAACTCTCTACCACATACAGTAACCATTGCACGCTTGGAGTGAAATGGGATAACCATCGCGATTCAAGTTCGTTTTCGTTTGTTCTAAGGTACGTTGGTAAAGATATCACTTAACGTAAAGTATTCTCAATTTCAGCTACCTTGTTCGACCGTTAGTCATTGTTGTGAAGATGCTTATTCAAGAATTGTCTATTTTTAAGCTCACATGGGACGAGTCCGTCTCGCAGCATTACATTATGCCTGGAGTGACATTTTATTGTCGTTAGCTACATCGAACACACCACTGCATCATTCGAAGACTAATACATGAGCTTGCTGGTTTGCCTGTTGTTTGAAAGCTCACACTTTCAATGGGGCCGGTGTGTTGGTGCCTACCTTAGAGTAGATCCAATAGTATGAACATTATTGTTATTTGACATTGAGTTTAACAGAATTTGAGATCATCAATTTGATTTGCTCTTTATTTTTTCACTCTCCTCTTCAGCCTTCTTACACGCTCTGTACAAATACGCTTAAGAACTGAATTTTGTAATGAAGTTAGTGCTCAAGAAAACGTGCATCAGACCGATCTACTCCTTCGCTATATTTTTACACCCCCGATCACAACTAGCCAGCAAAACGCTCATGGTTTTAACAGCTACTTATTGTCGCGAAAACATAGATCATGTGACAAGTGAAGACAGCTCCATCTGTTGGGCCTTAGCCCTACACACGCAATTTCGGATGCTGTGTATACAAACGAATAAGCGAATCAGAGAATTGAACGCTATAAATTGTATGGGTGAAAACGTCAAAAACAGCATTGCGGTGTTCGCTGTTGTTGTAATTATTTTTTTCGTGGATGAATGTTTTTCTTTGTATGCGCCCATTCTGCCTTGCTCATACAAATTAATAAAACAATTATTTATAATTACAAAAAATATAATTATTGCGGCACAATGTGCCTTTCCTTGTTTTATTAATAATGTGGGTTTATTTACACCACGCAATGCATCTTACTGTGAGTAGACTTTCGAACTTACTCTTAGGTCTAGCTTAAGCTTTAGTGAAACCTCGCTTGCACTGGCTTGTTGGATTTTAATAAATGTGCTGTTAACTCCTCCCTCCGAAATATCAATCGTCACTGATTGATTGTAGAAGTGTGTTATGTCTTTCAGACTCATCTGTCTTGAATGATATGATATTATATGTCGTTTGGACCAGCCTGTTTGTTGCCGTTTGTTTCATCGGTACTTGAGGGGGTATGGAGTATCGTATGAGAATTTCCAAGTTAGGTTGTGTCATTTTACGTTTCAAAAAAAAAATTATAAGTGAAGTGCCCAAAAGTGGTAAGCATAACGGTTTTTACTATAGTGTTCAACAACTCTATTTTTTCAACGTTTTGAAGGTCGAGCTCTTTCATTAATTAAAGAGATAAAATTTCTTCGAAGTTGGATTTGTTACGTGATAGTGGGAGCATAGCAGGAAGAGGTTTTACAAATGAAGTTTCATAGGAGTTGAAAAAAAAAATAAATAAATAAGGCGTTCTGGAGTACGGGGATCCCCAACCCTCCAACCCAACCCTATTCCTATCAAATGATGCGGGCACTGCGAACGGAGAAGATCTTTTGTACCTTTTAACCCGGTTAAGACAATGGAGCCTTTACCTTTTTAAGGAAGGCTAGAAGGTACTTTGTCGACGAGTTCCTGATCATAACAGGTGACACAGTCCTCTTCCAGGAAGTTTAGACGAAGTCTGGCCATCGTCGGACACTCGCACAGGAGGTGAAGAATTGTTTCCGCGTCTTCTAAACAGAGCCTGCACTCAGTGGAGGTGACAAACCTAGATTAGGCAGATGGTAATTTAGGCGGTGGTGACTGGTTAAGTGGCCCACAAGCAGTCTTGGTCCGATCTACCAAGATCTAAATTTGGAGAGGTGTTTCCGGGGCACTGCGTGACCAAAGGTTTAGGTTGACAACTCTGAACCATTCCTCGATAAATGACTTGGCCGTTGCCCATCTAATATCGATATAAGGTTCAGGCCCATTGCATCTGGAGGAGGACCCAGTTGTCGATACTTCATTTGCAGCTTCATTACCCTCGACGCCTTGGTGACCCGCTACCCAGCACAACGTGACCCTATTGTGTCGGGACAGTAGCTGATCAAGGAATCAAGCAGTCCCTTATACTTTTTGACGAAAATTTCCAGGACGTAAGTGTCTTGATCGCCGCTTGGCTATTGGGAAAGATAGAATTATTTTCTCCTCTTGGTTCTTTTGCCAGGACGTTGCGCGCACAAATATTTATGGCGTAGATCTCCGTTTGAAATACTGTTGGCCATTTCGCCGTTGCGATTGAGATCCTTGTGTTTTGTAGAAAAATCCCGGCTCCGTTACCCGTTTCTGTTTTAGAACCATCAGTTAACCAAGTTTTGCCACTTGGTCTAGGGGCCGGGTTACCGACTTCCCAGTTAACTCTGTTTAGGAGGAGAGATCCCAGGGATTACGCTAATTATTTTGGAATGACCAGTGCCTTTGAAAGGCATTCCAAATTCTATTTGAAAGTTCAGGAGTTAGTCTAATGATCAAATCCATGGCAGCCGTCGGGCAGGTTCACATGGCTCCGGTCATGGCGAGTCACGCAAGCACCTTGTCGGACTGAAGCATGGCTGTTACCTGAAGCATGTTAGGCTGCATAGGTGACGACGGGTCTAACTACCATGAGGTATAACCAGTAGATCACTCTTGGAAATAGACCCCATGTTCTACAATATAACCGTCTACAAGCCCACATGGATCTGGTGGCTTTGTTGATTACTGCCTTAAGATGAGCATTTCAATTCAGACGTTTATCCAAAATTACCCCTAGATATGTTCATAATATGTACAAATTATAAAAATTCTTATTTATTTAGCAGACAGAATATTATAAAGTTTTTTACAAAAAGAAAGGCGCATATTGCCTGTAACCGCTACTCAGTAGGCGACACGATCAAGGCGACAGCGTTCCCTCCAAACACATGTGGCACTTAGTTGGCTGAGGATTTGCGGTGCCAGGGGGAAAAGAATTGCTCGCAGTCCCGTTGTAGTGTCGCTGATACAATTCTTACATTCTACCTTAAGTTTAGGAAATTTAATATTAAATAAGTTATTAATATATGATACTTCTATAATGTCTGTCACAGTAACATTAGTAGAGCGCTCGTTAATTATTTATTTTACATCTTTGCAATCTAAAATTTCTGAGTTTACAATACTTGCTTTTATTAATGATATTATTAAGAATAAGATTTCTATTTACTGACGGTATCATTTGATAGAGATTGCCGGTATCGATTTGTTTTTCTTTTGCGTTTTTATTAATGACGTTAATGGCTTTGGTTAAGTTATTAATTCGTAACCGTGTCCTGGTACTCAACTCAGCGTATAGAGTCAGACTAGTGGAGTATTACTAATAGCCCTATCAGATAAGTATGTCACCGTCCGAGATAGGAATATACCGCGAGTTAAAGCAGTCGATTATTCTGGTCAAAGCAGTCCGGGTTAGAATTATTGCAACGAGTGTCCCATAAAATAAAAACTTGAAAACTCAGGATTCATCTAATGCTATTCTTATGAACCGCCCTCCGTTTTATTAAGACCGTCGTCCCGTGATCTGCCTTTATAGTAGCTTCGTTACACAATGAAGTCAATTTGGTACTAAGTCGCCTTTGTTTTTACTAAGACTTTTTCGTCAGGCCAAAAACTCTATGCTGGCGGGATTGATTGTTTTTTGCTAGCTGAACCTCCTGGGCCCTTTGAACTCTTGCTTTTATTTCTTGTTGCAGTTCAATTGGAGCTGAATGAGTAATCTCCACAGGCCTTATGTTCGTGACCAAGTGAACGCTTCTATTATACTTTATAATTGCCTGCAAAATTAACTCTATTTTCTCTAGTATCCTAAGGCAGATGTTATTGTTTCGGAATTCAAGGACGGTTCATTATAGCTAAATATTATTTTTATCTTTGAATAATTAATTGCAGAATTGCTTTCTTAATGTCCACAATTGTTCGTGATGGAATAGAACTTGGAGAACTTGTCTATGCATGTCACAAAATGCGTTTTATTAGTCCGTAAAATATCTACATGGAGCATTTCTCCCGCAAATGAAGGGATCGGCGCTTCCCCTAACTCTTGTTTCTTCGGGTGCCGGTTATACTTTGTCTGCTAAGACTACTAGGGCTAATATGGGCAATTCGCAATGCACAGAGTTAACGACCCCTGGGTTAACTACTTCATTAACCGAATTAAGCACAGAGCATCTATCCGAGAAGCGAATTATGTGCCTTGTTTTCTCGCCAAACAATATAAATGTTCTGACCATATCCCCCTGAAATTCTTCCATTTTTATTTGGTTACGGAAGCAATTGACCGTTTTTTCCGTTTGTCAACCGTATAGGTTAGCGACGCTTAGCTGTGGACCGTCGCAAGACCCGAATGTGGCTCCTCTTCTAATGCGTGGATATTCTGACGGGATACAACATTCGCCACGTGATTTTCTGTCAGGTTTATAAATGACCTTTGCGCCATGCTCATCAACAAACGCTTTCCAGCGCTTTATTTTGGAGTTTGAGTTTCTGTCTGAAACTGCGTAGGTCAACGTAGGATCCGTGAATATATTTACATTTTTTACGCCATACAAGTAATTTCATAAACTCAGAAGAAACATCCGTTGTAAGGTCGAATGGCTTCCTGAAATCAGGATAGAGCAATATGACATCCTCTGATGATAGGATCCTTTAGTTTTCAAATGCCCGAACCTGATGTTCGTCAAACTGTACCCTTATTTTTTTGGATTGATTTGCACTAACTTACCATTGTCGCCTTTTAGAACATTTGTACGGGGCTTAGCTATTGAAGCAAAATCTTTTATGAAGCGTCGATAGTAGCTAGTTAGCCCCAAAGACGACCTGTCATTGAAGAGCGTGGATGGTTGCGTGTGATTCTATCTTAGTAGGACTTTTTGTGATACCGTCTCTGGATACAATGAAACCCAAATATTCAACGCTCTCTTGCCTCATATAGACTTTCCAAAACCCACTCAATATGTTTTACATGGTCAAGTTCGTTTTCTGAAAATATGATCACGTCGTCAACGTAGACATGAGAAGTTTTCCCTATCTGTTAGTTAGTACATCATTAATGGCTCTCTGAAAAATGCTTGGTGCATTCTTCAAGCCGAATGGAAGCCTACAGAATTCATACTTCCCCTTTTTCCACTAAAAAGGCTGTTTTTTCCCTGCCTTGTTCGGCCAGCGTTATTTGGTGAACACCCGATTTTAGGTCAAGCGTTGTAAAATACTTAGCTTTTCCCAGATGCGATAGTATTACGTATATATTCGGAATAGGGTATTTATCGTCAACAGTTTTTTCATTGATCTTCCTGAAGTCAATGACAAAACGCTTGTTTTTATTACCATTGGCGTCAGTGCACTTTTATCAACTACCCAGACCGGGTTATTGTAAGATCTAGATGGTGTAATTATTCCATGTCTTGAACTGTCACGGATTTTTTTAATTTATTTTTTTTTGTTTTTATTTATTTCCCAAAAGCAGAGTACATTGTCTATTACAATATATATACAAATCGACTATTGTACAGATTAATATTTAGGACAAGTGGGTAAATTTTATCGTTTACAATCAGTTTGTAAAGTAGTGTTATTACTGGATTTTAGCATAAATAAATAAATTTTAATAATAAATAAACAAACAATTAACAATTACTAAATAATATAATGTGTGTCATGTGAGGTCCACTGGTCTCACCCTTTTTAGCCTTCGTTTCTGAGTTAATTCTTCTTCTGGTAATATTTTCACACCATCTGTCGAATGCTGGGAAAGGTTGGACTAATTTTTTATTTAATTTTTAGCAACTTCCCATATTTCGGCTTCATATTTCCAAATTGGTTTAATAATTATCTTATAGATTAGAAGCTTGTTTCAAAGTGATATATTTGAATTTGGATTAAGCAGCCAGTTCAGTTGTCTTGCTTTCATTTTGATTTCATCACGCTTTTTTTGTATATGGTGTTTCCAGTTTAGTTTACTGTCAAGTACTTGGCTTCTTTTTGAAAGGTTACGTCGTCGCCGTCAATATTTATATGGATTGGTGTGAATCTAGTCTTAGTAGTGTATATAACTTGTACTGTTTTGTTTTTATTTATTTTAATATGCCACTTCCTAAGCCAGTCAAGTGTTTATTTAAGTCTGTTTGCAACATGTCATCGGCGAAAGTTGCAATCATCGACGAATTTTGAGTGGGATATGGTATGTCTGCTATGTATAGGGTATATAATTTCTTAATTGAAAATTGGATTTAGTTTCGAATAGATTGGGCCAGCACATTCCTTTCGAATGGTTGCAACAATATTTGTGTTAAAAGGGCTTTCATTAGGGCACGCAAATACTCTCAAAAGTCTACTTAACATTTGCTGAAAGTCATTTGAGGCCAGTTGTGGCACTTCTATGTCTCTTAATTGTGTAAAATTTACATTTGTACACTTCAAAAATTTGATTGTTCCGAACCTGATTTGTTTGCTATATTTTTGTTTTTAGAATCTAGAGTTGTACTGGTCTGCGTTAGCAAATCGAATCCAATTATTCCGTCAAATGAATTCACTTAACTATTAAAACTTTTTCTACTGGCACAATTTATTTTAACTCCTCTACAGGCTTTATGTCAATCTCTGATGCCCCGTAATTTTAATATTCTCCCTGCTATAGTTCTCTCTACGAACGGTAGCAAGGAGTTTTGTCTGAAAAATTAATTTGGTCTGTTCCGGCAAGCCCTTGTTCTACTAATGATACCTCTTCGTCCGCTAGGGCATGGTATTCGTAACGTTCATGCATTTGGGATGGTTCATCATGGGTAATGTGGTCAACTCTCTGATGCTTTGGACCTGTGAACCTGGCTTTGCCGGGCTTTGGTTGGCCTTTTCGAAATTTGTGTCTGTTTTGGCTATGTGAGTTATTTCTCTCCCTACCCTGTTATATCTGATCTCCTCTTTGAGCTCTTTCTTCCTGATTCTTTCGCAATTTATTAGCAAACATATACCTTTCATGGTGCGCGTCAGCAGGTCGTGCCAATGCCAAGGCCGGTTGTAAATCACTTGGTTGTAATGAAACGAGGACATCACTAAGTGCCTTCTTGGTACCCGATACAAAATCTCTTAACGCATCTTGCCTGTATTTTTCATTTATAATAGCCGGTACTTCCCTTTCATATATCATTAACGTCTTGTTTGTTAGGAGTGTTAACTTCCGCTCGATCACATCATAATATTTGAGTACTGTTAGGTTGCCCTGACGGAGTGTTGATAGCTCCTTTTCTACTAGGTGGATTGGTCTTTTATCCGAATATGTGAAGTCGAGTCTGCTAATTATAGCCTTAAAGTTCAATACTGTATTGATAGACTACAACACCATATTTGCTGATCCCTTTATTCTGTTTCTAATAATATTCACGGCTTCATAATCGCCCGAATCCCATTGGAGTTTTTTCTGAAAAAAGACTCAAAAACGACATGTTGGCATTCCTGTTTACGTTTGCGCCGTCGATCGACAAAATTCGACATTCTCTAACGTGCGACGAGTAAAAAAACGACTGTATTCTGTCGTCAGTATTTGAGGTGGCGACGCTGAAGCGAGTGTAGTGAAAATTAAGAAGTATGTAAATAACAATGCAGCGAAAATTCGAAATTTTGGTTTCAGAAATGGAACAAAATCCTGAATATGCTAAGGGTTTTCGAAAAGACATAGAAAACTTAAATATTGAATGTTTCTGGAAATAATTAGCAGAAAAATAAACCCGCTTCGACCTCCAGTCCGTGATGATATTGGTAAATTACATTAAAATAAATTAATGTTAAATACTGGTGACCAACAAATCTGAAGCCAGCGCAATATGAAGAGGCGCCTATAAGCAGATTCCTTTGTCACCGTTGGAAGAACCGGTGGAACATTTAATGCAATTAAAAATAAATCCAATAGGACATATTGCAGGATTCGATGAAGAAATTGATGAGCTGGTTGACTATTGGCGAAGAAACGCCTATTAACGCACGTTTAACAACTTCACAAAATAAATTCACAATATAGGGTTTCTGGTTATTTACTTAATTTTACTTAATATCTCTAAGGGCCTAGAACTAGAGATGAGCATTCGATTATTGCTACTTACGCGGACGATACGGCAGTTATTTTCAACTCTGCCTCTCTGAACGAAGCTGCGGAGAAATTGTCCAGCTACCTGGATAGATTCCACTCATGGGCCAGGCGTTGGAATATAGCCATAAACTCTGAGAAATCAGCTCACTGTACCTTCACATTAAGGTAAGGCGTCTGTCCGGTTGTGACTTACAACACAAGAATCATTCCCCAAATGGAGCAAATCCGGTATCTCGGTTTGATCCTGGATAAGCGTCTTACCTGGCGTGCACACATTAAGGTAGTTACAGCGCGCTGCTATCAAAAGCTCAAGAAACTGGAGTGGCTCCTGCGCCCATCGAATAAGTTATCTTTAACTAATAAAAGGCTCATCTATCTGCAAGTAGGGGCACCTGCTTGGCGCTACGCCATACAAATTTGGGGCACTACTGCTGCCTACAACATCAGAAGAGTGCAGGCGGGTCAGAGCAAGGCTCTCAGAAGATTTACGGGCGCCCCTTGGTACGTCCGCAACACCACGCTGCATAGGGATCTTGCCGTGCCAACTGTTATGGAGGTGATTAATTCTCACAGCTGCCGCTATCACTACAGACTTTTGTCGCACCCAAATCCTCTAGCTTTCTCCCTCACCCGTATCTCAACAAGGCGTAGACTGAAGAGGCTGCACCCACATGATCTCCCTCTAAGAAGGATACAGCCTTCTATAATTAATTAAGTTAATATAAGTCAAATTTTTTTATTTTTATTGTCACGTCATTATTCTTTAAATCCGACAAATGTGTTATGCAGTTTACTGCGTTAAATGTAATAATTTAATTTAAAAAAAAAAAAATATCTCTAAGGTGTAAGAATATCCGCCATTGTGCTCCTGCTTCCTGTCCGTCTGCTTCACTGACGGCGTTTTCCGTTTTTGCATCAACGTTGATCGACCAATTTGTTCTCCGCTTCTTTAGTATTGACGTTTATTAACTTTTAATTACTTTAATCGCTTCGTGCTTCACCATTGACGTTAGTTGTTAGTTAGTTAATTAGTATTCACTATTTACCCTGTTGGGTGCCAATTATAAAAATTCTTATTTATTTAGCAGACATAATATTGTAAGTGTAGAAATTATAAGTTTTAAATTATTTCTATCTATGTGAATGTCAACGGGAATAGAACCGAATATTACTTGGACTGAAAAGAATTTTTTTTGGCAAGGGAAGCGAGGTAGTCGAGGTGACGACGTTGTGATGTGAAACATCGTTGGTTTCGGTGGAGTGAAATTTTACATGTGCGTCGTAAGCGTCAACGCTTCATCAAATTGTCGTTCTTCGTGTAGCATTCGAGAGTTTAGCCGAAGTTGTGTAACGTAAACGAAGTCGTTAGCTGTGAAAACAACAACAAGTAATTTTTGCTGAGTGCAATCATTTGATTGATGCAGATATTCGAAAACAAAAATGATATTCTGTCAAAAACAACACAGTGCATATGTTGTTACTGTGAGAGAAGTCGTTTGAGCGAAGCATACAAACTGAAACCAAGACGGCCATTGTAAAAACAACAACAACGAAGTCATGCGTTGATACTGATAGAACAATCGGTTGATCGAAAACAACAGCATGAGGAAAGGTACGTGTTGTTGTTATTTATATATTTATTTATGTATATATTTATTTATTCAGTTACATACTGGATATGTCTCATATCAAAAGCTCGTGAGTGCTCAGCACACACATTTTTTTATTTATCTTCTTTCGCGAATTTCGTTTATTGATGTATATTATTTACCATTTACAAACTATACATGAAGCACCTTTACAAATTTTTTTCCCTGGTCCAGCAGGCGCTGGTAAAAATTTTGTCATTACTCATAATGGAAACTTATAACATTTACTGACACAGACGGCTATTGTAATGCTTATATAACTTGCGGTACCACTGGTAAAGCTTCTATGTCAATTTGATGGGACAACTAGTCATTCTGCACTTAGAATTTCAATTTCAAAACTATTGCCTCTATCATCTGAAATATCGCATTTGTATAGATCTCTTTTTAGATATGTACATGTATTAATCATGGATGAAATAAGTATGATCAGCTCAGAGCTTTTAGTGAAAATTGGCTTGCATTTAAAATAAATAACCAATAATCATAAGGAAGAATTTGGTGGTATAGATATTATATTTATTGGAGATTTTTTTTGTTACTTATCGACTTAGTAGGTACGCAATGACCACAGACTGATCTCACATGGGGCAGGCCCAGGTGACATCAAAATTCACCCAGTCACATAGACTGGGCTCAGCTGGTCTTAATTGCTAATATCTTTGGTGATCATGCGATACTAAATCTAATGTCTACGTACTAAATATTTGGCTACAGATAAAAACACCATCAGCCATTAACATAATCAGCATGCAAGATTAAACTAAAGCTAATATTAAATTTAGAATTCAATACCTACAACAACATAGATTATTTAAACAAGGAGGTTAGCAGTATAGAAAATAAGTTAGGCATTAATTCAATGATGCCAACAATTAAGTTTTTTAACATAAGAAAAGGTGGGAGGAGCAGCATACGCAAAGTGGGTATTAAAAGATTTGCATAAGACATAGAATGGATCATGTTGCAAATAAGAAGCTCTACAAAAGGGAAGAGTAGTAGGAGAATAGTTTCTAGTTGGACATGCTGGTACACTAAAGTTAATCATTCTAACTAGACAAGGTAGGGAGGTTGATCAATTTGAGACGACACCGATAAGATGGTATGCAAGCATTAGGATCCCAGTGCAAGTTTTTGAGAGCAAAAAGTAGAAATTGCTTTTGTACCGACTCAATAAGATCAATATACATCTGATATTGAGGATCCCAGACACAAGACGCATACTCCAGAATAGGTCTTACCAGTGAAGTGTATAGTAATTTGGTAGTATGCGGATCATCAAATTCCTTAGACCAGCGTTTAATATAGCCCAGGACACCTCTAGCTTTAGACACCGAAGTGGAAATGTGGGTACCAAAATGCAACTTTGAGTCCATAAAAATACCAAGGTTGTTAAACTGGGAAATACGATCTAAACTATTTGAGACAATGTAATAAGAATTTGAAATAAGGGCTCCGCGAGAAAAGGACATAACTTTGCATTTATTGGTATTGAGGATTAAATAGTTTTTGGAACACCAACGAGATAAAGAGTCTATGTCACTCTGAAGGAAAATCCCGTGAGAAGGGTTATTAATGCGGAAACATAGTTTTACATAATCTGCGTACATTAAAATCTGAGAGTGTTTGATGACGGTAGGTAGATCATTAATAAATATGTTGAAAAGCAAAGGCGCCAAATGACTGCCTTGGGGAACACCTGATGTTACCTTTAAAGACTTAGATATTGAAGACTTAAAAAGTACCCTTTGAGTGCGATGATCAAGGTAAGATGCCAGCCATCGGATCAATGGAGAAGGGAAACAAAAAGCTTTGAGTTTGGTTATGAGCAACGCATGCGATACAGTATCGAAAGCTTTACTGACGTCGGTGTAGATAACATCAGTTTGGCTACCTACCGAAAAGTTGTGATTGACAATATAAGTAAATTCCAACATATTGGTTACCGTTGAAGGGTTCTTTACAAAACCATGCTGAGATATACTCAACAATGGGCGAATATAGAACTGTAGATGATCAGTGATAATCTGCTCAAGCAACGTAGGAATTGCAAACAGCTTGGCAATACCTCTGTAGTCGATATATCAGACTTACTAAGGAAATTATATAGGATTCTTTCCAACCACTTGGCATAGACGAAGTAATAAGGGATAAATTAAATAAAGTAAAAAGGGGAATATATAAGTTGTCAGCACAGCTTTTTAAGATACAACTAGGAAAATTATCTGGACCAAGAGAAAAAGAAGGTTTAAACGCCGTCAATAAACGGTAAATTGAAGTGATTAAATTCATCAATTTTATAAGGTTAAGGAGAACTATTTCCACAGGCACTATTAGAGCAAAAAAAAATTTAGCAAAAAGCTTCGCAATCCCATCATCAGAGCTACTTGCAACTCCATCAAACTCCATACTAGTTGGAAATAACTCTGATTTGTTTTTGATTTTGATGAATTTAAAAAAATTCTTGGGATCTCGATTAATTTTAATTTTACTTTGCGCAAATATCTACTATAGCAAGATTGATTAAAAATGTTGAATTTACTACGAGCCGCGGCATAACTCGCATAATCAGTTGCGGAACAAGAGCTCTTAAATTTTTTAAATAACCGATTTCTTACATTTTTTAGACGGACCAAATTTATAAAAAACCAAGGCGGACGCTTAGAATCATCAGTAATATGCACTTTAGGCACACATTTATTGATATAATTCAGCATAGTCGTGTTAAAAAATCGCACGGCAGTATCAATATCAGAAGAAGAACTTAATATTGACCAATCCGTGGAAGCAAGCAATGAGTTGAGATGATTGAAATTAGTATGTTTAAAATTAAAAGCTTGTCTTGGCTTAGCACAAGTTGAATCAGATGCAGACAGAAGTTGGTTAAGAGTTAGTGTCACCTCAAGAGTGGGGTGATAGGTATCTTCTGGAATTGACAATGGACAGGATCTCGACAGTGAGGTATTTTCATGGCAGTTAGTAAACACTAGGTCTAGCATACGATGTTTGATGTTGGAAATGTGGTTTATTTGCTACCAACAGAAGGAAGAACGATATTGGAGTCACAAAAAGGAATCCAATTAATAGAGGGAAGATTAAAATCACCCAAAACAAGCAAAATATCAGCGTCATTAATGAGCTTTAATACATTCTGGATAGCCTTCGCTTGATCCAAGTAGACTGAGTCGGACGATGAAGGAGGAATATAAAAATGTTATGGTTAGAGAATGAAATTTTGACGCAGATAAATTCAATGTTTTCAGTATCGTCAAGAGAGACCAGTTCTGACGAATGTCAGAACTGAAAGAAAAACTTCTAAGATAAAACGAAGAAAGTTTAGAATTTAGCTGCTCACTTAGCTGTACAAAGTGGAGATAGTAGTCTTGCTGTGCCTGTTGAACTACGATATGCGAACCATCCTTTTGCATCAGATAAGAAAATTATTGCTTCTAGAAATCATTTTTCTTTAATTTCGACTTCCGCTATTTCCAAACATAGTGAAATAGCTTACGAGTACAGCAAATATTATTTGCAAGAACTTGCTTACGTTCCGCTATCTCGAATAACACAAATCGAAACTAGTATATTGTAACACCCTAAGATGATCCAACTAAATTTTAATTTTATCATAATCAAAAGCAAGCTAGGTCAACAGAGAAATTGATGCTATAATTTCAAAGAATATCGTTATTGCAGACCGGAATAATTTGTAAAAGAGGAGTCTTTCATTATTCATCTTTGTTTGCCAAAGTTTGAGAAGACACTTTAGATTCCTTCAATCCTGTTACTAAAAATTCGAACTTACTATTACTTTTCAAAACCTAGATAAAAAATAAAGAAGAAATTGCTATTCCTAATTTCAATTGCATATCTCATTATAAACGAGGCAATTTTCGCGCAGGTGGAGTCGCAATATATAGAAAAACTGAAGATGCGACTCACGTTTGTACAAAAAATTTGGGAACGCTTTTGTCAAACATTAGTGATTTGAGTACTAAACACTCATCAGTTAGTGACATTTGGTTAGTTATTTGTAAAAGAGGAAACAATATTGCAATAGTTATTGTAGCTATTTATATATCCCCAAATCAAAAGATTGAGGATATTATATTATTCACTCATCGATCATTCTTAAATATACCGAGGGAAGTTCTAAATTACTTAAACAAAATTTTAATAAACTTCCACTCATATTGGCTGGTTTCCCAACAAAATACTCTACTACCATTGACTCTGTTTTTTCAAAATACTTTACTGAATCTCAATCATACTCATCTTATTACAGTCACCATAAGCCATTAATTACCATGGTAGAATATAATGAGATTTAAAATGTTTACTAGCTTGCAGTAGAAATTGACAGGTAGAAACTGTAAAGTAACGAACGAGCATTACATAAGTAAAGTAAAGGACCACATAAAAGGACAATCGCGCAGTTCTCGGAAGTGTATCTTTAAGTTACACATCAAGAAATGAGAGTAAGTTAAAGGCCACAAAAGAAATCATTGTAATTTATATGTAAAAAGCGTTCTTAACGGCGGTCTCCCAACTTCACACCTTTTTTTTGTTTTTAAATTAATTTATTTTTACTTTATTTATACATGTTTTTTGCTTATATAATTTGATATAATTATTCATTTTTTAGCTTTTATAAATTTATTCACTTTACTTTCTTTTTTGAAATGTTCTTCCTTTTTCATTTGTTTTTTTTCATATTTATTTTCATTTTATTCATTCATTTTGTCCTATCTTATTTATCTCACTTTGTTTTTATTTTACCTTTGCTTGGTACCAACGGTTTCAATACCTCACACAGAATGTGTTGCTGTAATCGGGCTTGCATCAACAAAGACAACTTTAATGATGATAAGCTTAGAGGGGTCTCTTTTTGGATATGCGATAACATCGTCCAACTTAAGTGCGTTGGGTTGAGTGGTCATGACTATGACCGACTTTACGATACGGCTAAACATGTATGTGGAAGCATCAGGTGGTCTTGCCCCACTTGCTTCAAAAGCCAGGGGGGCTTCTCAGTGATGTATCTGTATGCGAAATATATACCACAAACTAATGAAATTATACACGGAGCTCTCCTCAGAGTTTGATGCTGGAGCAAAAAATTTTACTACTACTACTTGTTCGTCTTCCTATTTTCCAAAGTCTCTAGCTCCTCCTGTACTTTGTCTCCCCCTAATAGTTCTTCGCAGTCTAATACTCCAGTGCCATGTACTTTGAAGGTGATGGATCCTCGTAAACATGTTTTTATTTCCAGGTTAGATAAGTAGAAAAGCATGCAATCTTTCGAATATAAATATTCATAAGATTAATTTTTCTAGCCCTAGAGAAGGTTGCTATCAAAAGCTCAAGAAACTGGAGTGGCTCCTGCGCCCATCGAATAAGTTATCTTTAACTAATAAAAGGCTCATCTATCTGCAAGTAGTGGCACCTGCTTTGCTCTACGCCATACAAATTTGGGGCACTACTGCTGCCTACAACATCAGAAGAGTGCAGGCGGGTCAGAGCAAGGCTCTCAGAAGATTTACGGGCGCCCCTTGGTACGTCCGCAACACCACGCTGCATAGGGATCTTGCCGTGCCAACTGTTATGGAGGTGATTAATTTTCACAGCTGCCGCTATCACTACAGACCCAAATCCGATAGCTTTCTCCCTCACCCGTATTTCAAAAAGGCGTAGACTGAAGAGGCTGCACCCGCATGATCACCCTCTAAGAAGGATACAGCCTTCTATAATTAATTAATTTAGTATAAGTCAAATTTTTTTTTTTTTTGTATCGTCATTATTCTTTAAATCCGATAAATGTGTTATGCAGTTTACTGCGTTAAATGTTATAATTTAATTATAAAAAAAAAAGAGAAGGTTATTTCAAAAATATAATCGCTCTTGTTCCGCAATTAATTATGCGAATTCTGCTGCGGCTGGTAGTAAATTGAACATTTCTAATCAATCTTGCTATAATAGTTATTTGCGTGAAGTGTAAGCATCTTCATCTCTCTCTCCGTATATACCGCTTTACTCTTTGTCACATGTCTCTATCTCGCTCTTTCGCATCACTTTAGTTGTAATCAAATTGTGTACTTACCATAACCAGCAAAGTAGAAATAAAGAACTGGCAGTCTCATGAGAGTAGAGAAATGGTAAGTCAAAAGTGTTTGCAAAAGTAAAATTTAATATTAATCAAGATCCCAAAACTTTTTTTAAATACATCAAATTCAAAAAAAAAATTTGAGTTATTTCTAACTTGTATGGAGTTTAATGGAGTTGTAAGTAGCTCTGACGATGGGATAGCAAACCTTTTTGCTAAATTTTTCCAGGACACCTACTCTAATAGTGCCTGTGGAAATAGTTCTCCTTATCATTATAAAATTTATGAATTTAATCACTTCAGTTCGCCGTTTATTGACGGCAGTATTGTTTTGCGATATCTAAAATTGGTTAAACCCTCTTTTTCTTCCGGTCGGGATAATATTCCTAGTTCTCTGTGCTGACAACTTATACATTCCCCTTTGTACCTTATTTAATTTATCGCTTATTACTTCGTCTATGCCAAGTGGTGGGAAAGAATGCTAAATAATTCCCTTATTCAAAAATGGTACTCATTCAGTCAACTGAATTCGAAATGTTAAGTCGATTTGTCATCTACTCTCGCACTCCAAATTTAACTAAATGAAAAGTAAAACAACAACTACTAAAACAAAGTCAAGGCTGTTCTGGACTCAGAAATGCCCGTTGAACGCAGTCCCCCGACTGCGCGCAGCATGCAAAATCAAAATCAGCCAGCAAAAAACAGCATGAACGTACCCCACGTTCAAACAGCTGTTAACACAAAAAACAACAACGCATATCTTATCTCATCATCCAACAGTTCAAACAACTGCATCATCAACAACAACTACAGAGAATCTACCCAAGCTTCACTTCCCGCTAATTTAGAGAGAGAGCGTTCATACTCTCCCGCAATACAGCAAACAATTTCACACCCACAAAGTGAAAACGCATCATCAATACAAACAAGCGCAACCTCTCGCTCTACTGCACAATTAACTTTCAAGAGGTCTATGGCCACAGGTAAAATGCAGCCTCTGCCGTGGAGTGCACAATGTGCTTCACCAACGACGCTGCTCTCGTCTTTTCCGCCAACAACAACTACATCAACTATTAAAACAACGCTCGCTCTGGCTTCTGTTGGAGTGTTCACAACAACAGCAACAACAACTATAACAACCACCAAACAAATTTGCCAGCACAAAAAAATATCAAATCGGTTAAACCACCACCAATATATGTTCAAGACGTCGAACAAATTAGCGTTCTTAACAATGCTTTAAAAAAGTTAATTAAACATCATTACATTTTAAAAACGCTGCAGAATAATGAGGTGCGAATACAAACAAAAGATTCTACCAGTTACTCCACAGTTATTAAGATGCTGCAAAAGCACACAACGAAATACTACACATTCAAACCGAAGGAAGAATGTGGATTTAAAGTAGTGCTTAGGAATATGCACCACGCCACTGACATTAATGAAATAAAAAATGAACTTCTCGACCTAGGGCATGAAGTCATAAACATCCTTAATGTACAACAAAAAGTCACGAACAAACCGCTTCCATTATTCTTCATTGAATTGAAAAACAATAAAAACAACAAAGATATTTATGGCGAAAAGAATAAGAAGGAACGACTCACGAATCCAACCAATGAATACATAAGTAGACCCATTGACATAAAAACTGATATTACTGAGATGAAAGACCTGATGAAACAATTGTTTCAACAAGTCGCAAATATGATAAACATCATAACAATTCTCATATCGAAGATGGACAAACAAAATGGAAACTAAATTAAGGATCATAACTTGGAATGCAAACGGACTGAAAAACCATATTGACGAACTACAAATAGTTCTTCATGACAACAGCATTAACATAGCCCTAATCTCGGAGACACATTGCACAAACAAACACTTCATACAAGTTAGAGGGTACAACGTGTATACCACAAGCCAAACCGATGGTGGAACAGCCATAATTATTAAGCAGTGCATAAAGCAAGACGAGCTTGAGCCATATCAGCATAACTACACTCAAGCTAGCCCACCAAAGCATAATATTACAGACACAGAATATAAGAATTTCCTCAACTCTCTTGGACAACGCTTCATTGCAGCCGGTGATTACAACGCGAAGCACACTATGTGGGGATCGAGGCTAACGAACGAAAAAGGCAAAAATCTCCTCACCGCTATGCATTTCACAAACTCTAAACACTTGAGTACAGGCAAACAAACTTATTGGCCAACAGACATTAATAAAACACCTGACTTGATAGATTTTTTCATCACAAAGACCCTGGACATTCGCAAATGTAAAATCTTATCACGATTCGAACTCTCGTCAGACCACAACCCTATAGAATTAATATATGACTCGCACGTTACGCCTACACATGCAAACAGACTTTTGTACAACGACAGAACTGACTGGCATACTTATAAGTAATACATTGACATTAATTTAATGACCGACATCCCTCTTAAATCATGTGAGGACATCGAGTCAGCTATAGTATTCCTGAATGACACCATTATGAACGCAGTCATACAATCGACACCAAAAAAGAAGCAGCAAAATTGGACATTCTACACACAACCTCAACTACGACGACTATTAAATAAAAAATGTAAACTAGTCAACCACAAGATCTCCTGACAGAAAAAGACAGTACAACAAGGCAACTAAAGAGGTTAAAAAAATGATTAAGGTATTAAAAAACAAACAATTAACATCATATCTCAAGAGCTTAACACCCACGAGTCAAACGGACTACTCTTTGTGGAAAGCTACTAAAGGATGGACAAATAAAAGTAATCATCACGCTCCTCAAAAATGGAAAACGGGTTATGGACAAAGACGAACTTGGACAGAGCTAAAGTATTAGCGGACTATTTCGAAAAGGTTTTTACAGAAGTCGCCACCAACTCAGATGATCCACAGCTGAACACAGATATTAGCAGAGGTTCAGAATACATAAAACATGAAAAAAAAGATATAAGAAAATGCATTAATAATGACATAAAGGAAAAAAAGTCCCCTGGATATGACAAAATAAATGGGAAACTCCTGAGCTATAGAATCCTGTAAAAGCTATAGAATATCTAAGAAACATCTTTAACGCTATGTTCAGACTGAACTATTTTCCGAGAGTCTGGAAAGTAGCTAAGATTATTGCCATCCCGAAACCAGGCAAAGACGCATCAAAAGCAGAGTCTTATAGACCAATCAGTCGACTCCCTGTAATCTCAAAAATCTTCGAAAAGATATTAAGAAGTAGACTATTGCCAATAATAGAACTCAGGCATATCATTCCAAATCACTAATTTGGTTTCCGAAGAAGTCACTCAACGATACAACAAGTGCACAGAGTTACGCACAAAATTCTAAATGACATTGAGGATAATAAATTTTGTATTGGACTCTTCTTGGACGTGGAAAAAGCTTTTGACAAGGTATGGCATAAAGGACTTAAATGGAAACTTAACAATATATTCCCTCAAAACATAGAACATCTATTAACATCATATATCACAGGTAGATACTTCTTAGTTAAATACTCAGACGAATACTCAACCCTTAGAGAAATAAATTCAGGAGTTCCACAGGGAAGTGTGCTAGGACCTTTATTATATACCCTATACACAGCAGACATACCATAGCCCACTCTCAATTCGTCGATGATTGCAACTTTCGCCGATGACACAATACTCTTAAGTGCTCATAAAACATAAATACTGCTACATCCATGTTGCAAGCAGACTTTAATAAAACACTTGACTGGCTTAGAAAGTGGCATATTAAAATAAACAAAAACAAAACAGTATAAGTTATATACACTACTAAGACTAGATTCACACAAATCCATATAAATATGGACGGAGACGACGTAACCATTCAAAAAGGAGACAAGTACTTAAGATTATATATTGACAGTAAACTAAACTGGAAACACCATATACAAAAAAAGGGTGACCAAATCAAAATGAAAGTAAGACAACTGCACTGGCTGCTCAAACCAAATACAAACATTTCAGTTGAAAACAAGCTCCTAATCTATAAGACAATTATTAAACCAATTTGGACATATGGAGCCGAAATATGGGGAGTTGCCAAAAAATCAAATATAAAGTTAATCCAGAGGCAACAGTCAAAGATTATTCGCACCATCACAAAAGCCCAATGGTATATCACCAACACGGATCTTCATCAAGACCTAAGAATTGCGACAGTAGATGAGGAAATAATCAATTTAAGCAGAAAATACCAAACCAAACTTTCCCAGCATTCGAACGATGATGTGAATACATTACCATTAGATGAACTAACTCGGCAACGTAGGCTAAAAAGGGTGACCTCAAAGGCTAAAAAGTGGACCTCACATAAAACATTACTTCTCATTGTTAATTGGTGTTATCTTTAATTCTTTATTTATTGTTAAAATACATGTATTGTCAAATTTAAAATTGAAATTCACCCACTTGTCCTAAATATTAATCTGTACAATAGTCGATTTATTTGTGTATAATAGACAATGTACTCTTCTTTTGGGGGGAAAAAAAAAGTCTGATATATCGAACTACAGAGGATTGCACAGATTGCCAAGCTGTGTGCAATTCCTAAGTTGTTTGGCTGATCATCTACAGTTCTCTATTCGAACATTGTTGAGTATGTCTCAGCATGGATTTGTAAAGAACCGTTCAGCAGCTAGCAAGCATGATTCTGCAGCATATCTCTACTGCAATGTTGTTCGTATAGTTCATATTTGCGAATAAGTAGATGAACTTTTTAACTACCTAGAAGTTGTATTCTCCCACGAGAACACTTCGTTCAATTCAGAACCAACTGGACTCTCCCTTTGTTGAGATCACGTACTTCGACTTTCCTTTGTGCCGAATATAAAGAAAGGCGTATGCCCCTTGCTCGCACACGCAACAACAAAGCGTGGTTCTTGATTATTTTTGCTGCGTTCGATGGTTGTTTTCTATTTTGTAAGCATTCTTATTCCTTTTTATTTCACAAACAAAATTTGGTTTTGTCGGAGCTCTCAAAGAAGTTGAAGTCGCAAAACATGTGTATGTATCGTAGGTGCATGAAATTGTGTTAGTTATTCTTTTTCTTGCGCGGGACACTAGGTCTTGCACTCACCGTAACCAAATTGTGCAAACACGCAGAAGAAATTGCTGTTGTATGTGTAACCCGTGGGAATTTTTCTGATATTGTTTTCTAATCCACGCATTTTTGTTGGTTTTTTATCATTCATAAAAATGGCATGTAAATGAAAAGCACGCAGGCTTTTGTGTTTGTGTTTTCAGGTGTATAAGAAATGTATGAGTGAAGGTCAAGTAGGATATATTGTTGTCGTAATTTGTTATATTTAAATCACTCAAACCTCAATATTGCCTTTTTGGTGCTTTAAAGCTATACAAATAATTAACGAAACTCCTAACGTCAGAGGGTGATGTTTAAAGGCATCTAAATTATTACAAATTCTTTAATAGGAAAAATGTTTATTTTATTATTATTTTTATATTTTTATTGATTTCTATAGAGACAACATGTTGGCCGCTTACGTCTGACAATTACGCACAGAACGCCAAGTGGTCCATTCGAAGCAGCCCAGATATCCATCCATATTAAGAAAGCCCTTGTCATCTGGACAGCTCAGCTCGACGGGTGTTGCATCCTCAGCCGTACACATATAGAAATTACCGGGATTGCTGCTCGCCTGAGGCTGTGTAAGGTTGGTGCCAGTGCAATTTCCTACGGTATTCGTATTGCTGCAGTTCGGATTCAGTTTCGCTTCTGGTATGCAACCAGCAATGGTGCTATTTAGCACGAAGAGCGAGTTTGAGCGACACGTATTTTTATACACGACGCCATCTTTGCAGAAAAAAATATCCCGTGGGTCATCGCCGCCCCAGACTTGCGTCTCGGACAGACACTCGCCCGTGTCGACGACTGAGGCAATAGGCGAGAACACAGAAGCGGCTGCGACTGCCAGCAATACAGAGAATATCAAGAATGCTGTAAGTGTTGTTCAGAGTAATTCTATTCTGGTTGGTTTTGGCGGAGAGAGAATGATAAAATGTAGCACGTACCTTTTGACATGTTGTTTTGAACTAAATTAAAGCTCCTCTTTTGCTCGTTAAGACACTTGCACCAGAATTGAACTAACCGCCTTCGTCACGCGGTTAGACGTTTTATAATTTTTAGCAAATATTTTTTTTATTATCTGCTCGAGGTGCTGCCACTTGATGCGTATTTATTACTCGTGATACTTGGTTTTCTCCACCATTACCATCTTATCACGGTAACGCGAAATTCACCATAACAAACAAATCACTTTTAGCTTAATTTTCTTTATGATTAGCTTGACTTATCTAGAGTACATGAATCACTTTGTGTTATAAAAGGCATAATGAAAACAATATTGATTGTTTGAAATGCCTTATGAGAGAATTTTCGCTTTCATGTTTACAACAATAACCTTTGCCACTGTTTTACAGGGTTAAGTTTAGTAAGATGAGCTAGAGAGGTACTATTGTAGAAATCGAGACGAGTCAATCTCAGGAATGACAGAAACAAGTGCATCCCTCTTTCCATTATAATAAATTTGTAAACGCACTTCTGGCTTTTGTGTAAAATTACCTCAAACCTTATTACATTACACCTTTGCAGCAGCTAACAACACATCAATTTTGTTGACAACCTTATCTTAACATTATCGCTTTTGTTGAAACTTGGTTTCGTCCCGACGTTCTCAACTAAGAACTCAATTCTACGTTACGCAAAGATCGCGTAGGGCGTAGTGGTGGTGGCAGAGATAACTTATTGATATAGAGTTCACATTTGTCTCTTAAGGTTTTGACTTTTTTTATCTGGGAGTCAGAAGCTAATAGCGCATGTTATGTGTCTAGTATTAACATCGAAGTACCAGCGCAGGCCGCTGTTTTTGGCCAACCACAAATTGCATGTACTTAATGTCAACTAAATCAGCTATTTTATAACCATAGGCATTCTTGCGCTTTTTGTCTGAAGTGCTTTTTGTAGTTTTCCGGTGCTTTCGTTATCTAATTTTTGGCGGACTCTTGATATTGTTTTTTTTTTTTGTTTTTTTTTTTTCATAGACATAGTAGGTACGCAATGACCACACACTGATCTGACATGGGGCAGGCCCAAGTGGCATCAAAATTCACCCAGTCATATAGACTGGGCTCAGCTGGTGTTAATTGCTAAGTTTTTTGGTGAACATGAGATACCAAAGCTAATGTCTACGTGCTAAATATTTGGCTACAGATAAAAACATCATCAGCCTCTAATAAACATGCAATATTAAACTAAATCTAAGACTTAATTTAGAAGTCAATACCTAAAATGATGTAGACAATTCAAACAAAAATTTAGATTACAAGTTTAGAAAGTAAGTTATGCATTAATTCAATTAAGCCAATAATGTAGAGGTGGAAATTTCAGAGTTTAGAAAATCACGGCGAAGCAAAGTCTCAACGAAAACAATAATGACAGAACTGATAGAAAAACTTCTAAGATAAAATGAAGAAAGTTTACACTTTAGCCTAGCTCTCTAATACTTTGAAAGTGTAGTGGAAGAAGCAGAAGATGAAACTGAAGCAGTGACTGGTAAGGTTACCTGCGAAAGCCTAGTTTTTTTCTTAGGAATAAACTCATGGACCAACATATGTGCAGGCCAGAAATTAGAGCCACAAATGACAGAAAATACTTTAATACCAACTGAAAGCTTGAAAGAAGAGCCTTCTCTAGGGCTAGAAAAATTAAACTTATGAATATTAATATTCGAAGTGTTGCATGCTTTTGATGATATATAGCGTGCAACGTCGTCACAGGTTGTCTCCTTATCCAACCTGGAAATAAAAATATGTTTACGAGGATCCAGCACCTTCAAAATACATGGCACTGGAGTAGAGGCAGTATTGGACTGTGAAGAACTCTTAGGGGCGACAAAGTACGGGAGGAGTTAGAGACTTTAGTAGAAGATGAAGCAGAAGTTACAGTAGTAGGACAGGGAGTAGAGAACAAGATGAACAATTAGTGGAGGGAAAGTTGAAAGCGACAGATGAAGTGGTAGTAGAGGGGATATTGGTATAAGGAGCTACTGGAATTGGAATGGGATGGGATGATTGGTTAGATATTGAAGAAAGTACAGAAGAATAAGTGGGTAAAGGTTGTGAAGAAGGGGAACAAGTTGGAGAAGTTGAAGCTGAAGTCACAGTAGTAAGACATGGAATAGAGGAAGTCGAACAAGTAGTGGGGGGAAAGTTAAAGGCGATAGATGAAGAAGTAGTAGATGGGATAGTGGTTGACGGAGCTACTGGAATTTGAGCGGGATGGGGCGATGGGGTGGATATGGAAGAAAGTACAGAAAAGTGACTGGGTAAAGGTTGGGAAGAAGAAGAACAAGTTGGAGAAGTTGAAGCTGAAGTCACAGAAGTAGGACAAGGAATCGAGGAAGATGAACAAGTAGTGGATGGAAAGTTCAAAGCTACAGATGAAGAAATAGTAGAACAAGTTAGAGGGGATTGTGAAGAAGGGGGTTGAGGAGACGAAAAAGAAATAAGTGGCGCTGTGGTAGGCGGAAGAGTATGAGGGGATAATGGCGGCTGTTGTACTGCATTAGCCGTTGGAGTCAAGTCGAAAGAGTACTCCAAAAACATTTTTGACCCAGCATCAAACTCTGAGGCTAGCTCAGTGAATAGTTTCTTAAGTTTTTGGTATTTAATTCGCATACGGTGGTACATCAATGAGAAGTCCCCCTGGCGATTGAAGCAGGTAGGGCACGACCACCTGATGCCACCACATGTAGGTTTAGCCGTACCGTAAAGTCGGTCATAGTCGCGACCAGTCAACCCAGCACAATTAAGGTGGGCGATGTTATCGCACATCCAACAAGAGACACCTCTAAGCCTATCACTATTAAAGTTGTCCTTGTTGGTGCAAGTCCGAATACAGCAATTCATTTTGCGCGAAGTTTAGATACAAGATATTAAATAAAATAAAAGCAAAATAAGATAAATAAGATAGGAAAAAAATGAATAAATAAAATAAAAATAAGTGAAAAAGAAGTAAATAAAAAAAATAATAATAATAATAATAAAATAAAAAAAAAATATAATTAAAATTAAAAATTAAAAAAAAAAATAAAATTAAAAAAATAAAAGATAAAAAAAATTTTAAGTAAGCAAAAATAAAATTAATAAATAAAATAATAACAATAAAATAAACTTGAGTGAAAAATTTTTTTTTTTAATTTATTTTCAAAATTTGGTTGTTATTATCAACACACTGTGCAAAAAAGCACAACGACTTAAGTCCGAATTTTGACGCTTTCAGCTAGACAGTGATAGAATTGCAAAGAGAAAAGTAAGGTGAATAATAATATTTTCCCAGAGAAAAAAGAGGAAATACAGTTATTTAAAAATAATAACTACTGTATAGAGAGCAAGAAGGAAACAGAAAAAGACTAAAATAGCAAAAACTATTTTAAAGGGAGAGCAAAGCAGGAAAAAAAAGAGATTGAACTCAATACACAGGAAAGGCAAATTTAAGCGTTGTACTTGCCAAAAATAATTAAACATTGATAAGTACAAAATTTATATGGGTGAAATGAGCCATACACCACAAATAAATTCACTTATAAATTCACTTAACACCGGAAAGAAAAATAAATATTAGTAACGATAAACGACAATAGACAAATTAATTGCCAAATCAAAATGCGGAGCAGAATCAAAACACGTCTTTTAAGCACAAGCTACTAACTACTACTTGTATCTGTAGAGTATATATTTTATGTTATTTACTTTATATGTCACTGCACAAAGGTCTTGGTAAATAGTTGCCCCAGAAGCAAAACAATTTCGATAGTTTGTACCACTTCTTTGGAAATATATTAACACTAGCGTAGCCCGCCAGACGTTTTTCTCTCCTTTCCGGCATTAGCGAAGAAAATAAAAATTCAATAAAAGTACAGAAATTAAAAATTTCAATGGCGTGCCATATTGAAGCTACTTATTTTGGTATAAGGGTTGATCTCTGCAGAGAAGCATCTTGTAATGTACGAAATTTTTCGTTTCATTATCAGGCGCAAGAACAAATAATGCGGTTTATGAGTTCTACTTTTTTTTTTATTATTTTCTTTGACCGACATAAGATTTCGAATTTGACATACTTTCCACCACCAATTGATGAAGAAATTTTGATTTCATACAAATAATCCAATTAATTTATTTATTTTTTCCCCGAGACTAACGCAAAAGTCTTTATAGGATTACTTGAGAGGCTATTCTAGAGTTCTCCTGAAAATTTAATCAAAATCTGTCCAGCGGTTTCGGCGTCTCTAGCGGACATACAGACAGAAAGACAGATATACATCCAATTTTATATATACAGATGTTCCCCTTGAATATCGTCAACAAAATCTCAAAGGTGGAAGGTATACACATAGACGCTGATGACGTCCTTAACGAATTGAACAACATCGAGTCACGTCTCCTATTCCTGGCTGAAAAACTGAAAAAGCTATCGTCGAACTCGCAAATAACATCTCTGTCACGAATGGTGTTTTTGTAATGTTGTAGGCAGCGGCGTGGAAGACGCCACTAGTAGTAAAAAAAATAAGCTACGTCAGTATAAAGACCCATATGAATTGGACTGTAAGCGATAAAAATTTAAATACATCTGCCGACCACCAAGAATATAGCGAGTGCCGGAAATAAACAAAGATCGAATGTCTAGAAGTGATGAAAGAAATATGTCAGTGTGCATAGCAGTCAGAAATTAATGACGATGAAATTATGGCATAAAAAAATAAATCAATTTACGTATCAACATTTATTTGTGGAACTGAAAGTATCATTAAATGACTTCAGAAAGTGTTTTCGTGTGGATACCGCCACTTATGAAGAACTTTTACCTATGGTTGGCCCAGTGGTGAGAAAGAAAGACACAAATATGCGTTATGCCGTTCCCGCTGATAACCGGTTGTCTACAACACTTCGATTGCTTGCAACTAGAAATAATTTTAAAGACACGAAATTTTCCGGGCTTTCCGAGCAATATCATCGAGTGCAATTACGAGAATAATTTTTGAAACGTGTGAAGCAATAATAAACGCTTAGGAAAGAATTATACATAATAAATTTTATGTTTTTCTTATATTTTGTATTAATAATAAGTTGTTGGATTATACTGATATATATATATATATATATATATATATATATACTATAATTGTAATAAAATTAATTAAGTAAATTATAAGAAACTCCGTAGCATAGTAAATCGTCTTCATTGATAGATTTATAGTACGCGGTAAGACTCAATTTACTACTACAAGATGGCATTGAGTTGACACCTCTGCAGAATACAAATTAAAATTATTAAATTAATCACTACAGACAAATAAAGTCAGATATGATTTTCTTTCAAACCGAAGGACAAGTGCCTTAGCAAAACCGAATTGCCATGTACACTACAAAGCTAAAAAGATAAAAACTGAATTGAAATAAGTATATGTACATATGTTTTATTTATTTAGAGACTACTTCTTGAAAAGATAGTCCTATCGACATTGTCTGGGAATTGCATTGCGTCAAAATAAAACATAAAAAATAACTTTAGTTATAGAAATTCGTTTAAATAAGCAATAATTTGATGCAAAGTAGTACTTGGTGTGGCCACCTTTGGAATCTAGCATGAGTTTAAGTCTTCTGTTCATAGAATGAAAGAAGTTATTGGTTACTTCCTAGGGTATAAAAATAGAGTTTGGAACACTTTAAAGCGCAACCTCACCCAAGCTAAATTCATACGCTTTAAAAAGCAAATGCCAGATTCAGAAAGGTACTAATAATAGCTAAACGTGAAACTGAGTACCAGTTCACATTCACTATTAATCTAAACAACTCCTCTGAACCCAGTCAAAACCATTCATGCTATCGCTTATCTAAACAACACATATAACCTTCGATCACTGTGCCATCCGTCATGCGTTTGCCCAACTCGAATTCCTCAAACATAACCCGGGTGCGACAAAATTTCATAGTGTATGGTAAAACATTCAACTTCGTCGATTCAAAACGCAGACTCAAACGCTTAACGCCAAAATAATCTCCAGACGGATTAGGTGGTTCGCAGAACAACACACTTCCCTTAAAAATTCAATTGGGTTAAAAAAATAAATTAAATAAAAACAAATTAGTTGCCGACTGCCTTCTGTACGAAGACAATACCTAATACCTAATACCTGATACCTAACTCCATAGCAAAAAAGCACGACCTTTTCCACCACAATTCAATAGTCTCCCGGACAAATCGACAAATTATTATGGGCTGTGACGCACAATCTGGGCAGCAGCGACTTCAACACAACACTACTTGATTATATTATGAGCTCAGATTTAGATATAGCAAACAGGGGGAGCAAACCAACCTTTGTCACTGCTTCCAACCAGGAGGTACTTGACTTCCCCCTGGCAGCAGGACAATTTGGGTCTCCAATATATCCTCCAAGGAAGACGGACTGGAACCTTTGTCGGAGATTATTGATCACAAAAGCTGACACCCTCGTTCACAGTATCAGCTCTTCAAACGAGCTAGATGAAGTAGCTCAACAACTTCATAATAGCACAACTCAATCAGTTGCTTATATAGTCTTTTAAGCAGCGCATCACAAAATGTACCACGCATAGCAGATGAAAGGTGAATTGGTGGAATGAAGTGCTCTCGACCAAAAGGCAGATAGTACGAAAGCTACTAATTGCTACTACAGAGCTAAACACTCAGGTCAGTGAGGCGAATACAGAGCCCCGCTCAACGATCGGACACACAGGAGACGAGCGTAGTTGGCACGTAGACGAGCCAAGCGCTTGACATGGCGCAGGCACTGTCAGGAATTACAAACGCTTCTAGCAGTAGCCTGCACAAAGTATTAGCCAAAGCCTTCTAAAAAGGCAAGATAGTCTTTTTACGAATAGTCAGCAAGACACCCTTGAGTATCTACTTTGGAATAGAGGTTATTTTGCATTTTGCTTCCGTCCCAATTGAATTTTCTTTTTCATTATGTGTTTTGTTTTGCGTTTTAAAACTCACCTGTTATCACACGTGTACAATTGACGTTTTTTGGATATAAATTGGGATAGTCAGGCGAGTACAGCTCATTTTTGCTTAGGTCACCTTCCGTAAAGAGGCGACAACGGTCCACGGTTTCGTCGTCAGCATCACGTTTATAGCGACGTGCAGCAAATACTGCGTCCGTCTTTGTGGGTAAAATGGGTGGGAGCAGCCAAGCGTATGGTGAAATTCGATTTATTGTATGACTTGTTGTTTGCTGAGTTGAGGTTTTATTTAAAATGGTACCACCTTTCGCTCGTGTACGATTTAAATGTACTACCAACTGTTGTATGTGTTGCTGTTGTTGTTGTTGGTGGTTGTATTGTGGCTGCTTCATAGTCATTGTCATTAGCTCTTGCATTGTTGTAATTGTTGTCGTTGTTGTTTGTATTGTTGGCACAATTTCCACCGCAGCTACTCGAAGAGCAATAAGTGGTAATACATGTAAATAAAATCAAAGAAAATGAAGTATTTTTTCGCATTAATTTGAAGTCAAAAATCAAAAAGTACATCATTTTGTACTATTTTTTAATTTGTTATTATTTTTGTTTTTTAATAATGTTACAACTAAGTAAACAACATTTGAACAATATTATTATATTGCCGTAATATTGAAATTAATTATATTCGCGTATTGCATGCGCGAATGTATCTGCGGTCTACATATTTTTGTATTTTTTTATGTGGCCGTTCACACCGACTCTTAAAATCAGTAAACAAAAGATGTGATAAAATAAAATAACGCTTGGAAATGCCCCATGAACGCATAACAACTAAATAAAAACTGCTAAAAGTAACTGAGGAGCTGAACATAGAAACATTGATTGACCTAGTGAATTTTTAATTTTATTAAAAAATTTGAATGACAATTTCTTTACCATTTGTGGTTCATTTTAAAGTTCAGTTATAATAGTCTTATCTACCTTTTGATTTTTTTTATTTTATTTTATTTTATTTTTTTAATTTTTCTGTTATTATTAGAACAACTTCAATTAAATTGTATATACAAAAATTAACAAAATAACTTAAATAATAAGTCGGGATATAGATTTTTGTATTAAATGGATCTATTACGGAGGTCGGCAGGGTGCGATCTTCTCAGCCGTCTCGCCACCCTAACTCCTCCCATTCTGCGTCGTTTTAGAAGGCGCCTTGCTAGTTTATTTGGATGATTTTTTAATCTCTCTATATATTTTTTGGCCTGACGATTTATCACATCGCCAACTTTCGGTATTTTTAAGTCATTTTCATGGTCCGCTGTTCGCATGAAACAAGGGGCACCAGTAAGCATACGCAATGTCTTGGCCTGCAGTACTCTCACCTTCGCGATGTTTGACGTCGCTGCTATGCCATACACCTGCAAACCGTATCGCCAAGCAGGAGCAATTATGGTTTTGTAAATGTTCACCTTATTTCCCAAGGACAATTTATTCGTGCTAGTTAAAAGCCAATGCAATTTACCAATCCTCTGTCTTAAGGATTTCGTGATACTTCAAATATGCGTCTTGAAAGTTAGCCGCCTATCCAAATACACAAACAGGTATTTGTAACCTGAATGGTGTTCCAGCAGCTGGTTTCCAATGAAAACTCCCGGACAGAAATCCGGCCGTAAGTCGTACGTCACATTGGCACATTTGTTTTTGTTAATGCAAATGTTCCAACGTCGAGTCCAGTTTTCAAAAATATGCAGGTATTGCTGCAGTTAGTCCGTGGCTTCGTAAATGCACTTGTTCCTGACGAGGATGGACGTATCGTCTGCAAACGTGGCAATGATCAGATCCAGAGGATCCTTCAGTGGTATTTCTGACCCAGTGGGCATTTCGTGCGTGAACAAGGTATAGAGTGTAGGCCCCAAAACGCTACCCTGCGGGACACCTGCGCAAATAGCCTTGATGCTAGATTCCACACCATCCAGTACCACTGAGAAGGTCCTGTCTCAAGGTAGCTGCGCACGATTACCATAGTTGAGGCCTCAAGAGATTCTTGAGCCTACTGAGCAGCCCGTCGTGCCACACTCGGTCGAAAGCCTGCTTTATGTCAAGATACGCTGCCACTACGTACTCCTTAGCCTCAAATCCTTCGAGAATAAAGTTAAACACCTTATTCAGCTGCTCTGGTGTTCCGTGGGACTTACGGAATCCAAATTGAAAGGAAGGAACTATTTGCTTTACATTTTTTAAGTCCCAGATCCGTGTCAGCAAACAGCGTTCAAACAATTTCGCTACAGTGGGTAGCAGGCTAATTGGCCTGTAGGAATCTAAGGTGTAAGGGCTCTTGCCGGCCTTATGAATCATGCAAATTCTCGCCTTCTTCCACTGTTTCGGCACATATCCCAATCACAGCACTGAGTTAAAAATGAGGACCAGAAATAGCACAGATTTTAGCGGCATTGCCTTAAGTGGAAAGTTGTCCAGTCTATCTTCACCTGGAGCCTTTTTATCTACCGGATCTATATCTACTAATTATCACATTACTATTAAATATCATAGTGGTTGTGCTGATTAACAGGCGTGTTTACGTCCTACCTGTGTATTTTTACCAAACTGTTCACGATTTTCACTCAGTGTATTGATCTATGTGGGCCATATTCCCGCTGCTTACAATTCTTGGTCCTTGTGATGAAATTTGGTGTTCCTTGTGGCTTCCCATTTAAATTTCCTACAAATTTTGTCTACAATTTAATAAATTTTAGTGGTTTTTGCTTTCTTTATATTTTGCTGTGTTTTGTTTTGCCATTTGTTGTCATCTCGATTGCTATACTGGGGAGTTGTTTTGTGTTTAATCTTACACTCTCCTCTGCATTTTTTACACTTTTTCATTGTTATTCTTGCATTTGTTCACTGTGTGCTGTTTATTTGATATATTGTTCTTTTCTCTTGCTTTGTGAGCTGTGTTGCGATTTTAAAGATTTCTGTTTTTTTGTTTTGATATTGAGTTTTATACATTTTCATCTTTATTTTCCCTGGTTTGGTTATAATTTATTTTCCAACATTGATTTTATCATGCATTGTTGCAACAATTCGTGTCTCATCAAAGACAAGTGTGATGGTTACAAATTGATAGGCATAACTTGCTGGTTATGCGAAAATATATCCCATTTAAAACGTGCGGGTTTGACCGGTCGTGATCACGACCTTTTATGTGGCAAGTCGAAGTCTGCATGCGGCGGCTTTAGATGGTACAACTTCCGCCCTCTTCTCCTCGCAATCTTATGCCTATTACAGCGCCAGTTATTTTATTTTCCATTCTTCAACACACTTCTTTCTCCCTTCACTCCTTCGTAATCCATCACATCTGTAATCACTTTCTCTTCGCACTCCAACTCCCTTACCACCACCAAATCTTATCCCCTATACTACTACACCATCTTTTATCGTTAACTAATAGTGCGTATTCCTCTAATACTATTCCGTCCACTGTAACTACAGCTTCATCTTCTACTCAATTCTCTAACTCCTCTTCTGTTTCTCTGCTCCATTCCAATATTGTATTTCCATCCATTTGTAGCGAGTTTGTTGATTTATTGCTGGATCTCTCTATCCATAAAATAAACTACATATCTAGCAGCATTAATCTCACTCTTGACCTGGTATTTTTCAATTGCCATGAAAACTGTTTGCTTGTGAGGTCCTTTACATTGTCTAATTCTGAAGATGCCTATCATCCCACTCTTGCGATGATTGTAAGTCTTAGTCACCCTATGACCGCTTAGAATATTCCTGGTGCCAAGCCGAGACGAATTTTCAATTTTAAATATTGAAATTTCAATAGCCTTGATTCCCGAATTGATTATAATGACTGGTCAGTGTTAAGTTATTTTTCCAAATTTGATGCAGCTGTGCTGTTTTTCAACACAACTATGCTGAGATATATTGAAAAATGTGTGCCTAAAATTAATATTTCTAACAATTCCCACAAGCCGCCGTGGTTTTTTAGAGATTTGAATCAATATAATTTACTTCTATCGTTAACCTCAACTTCTCGGTAGGTAGTCAAACCGATGTTATCTACACTGATTTCAGCAAAGATTTTGACACAGTATCGCATAGTTTAGTCTTAACCAAACTCAAAGAGTTTTGTTTTCCTCCTCTTAGTTCGATCTTCATTGTCGAACTCAAAGGTTATTTTTCAAGTATTTCAAAGTCTATTATTTTAACGTCTGTGATCCCGAAGGGAGTCATATGGAACCTATACTTTTCGATATAACAATCATTAAACTCATATTATACCAATGGTTTGAACACGTTCCTCAATTTATTGATCATCGAATTTTGTTTGACGCTGAAGTTGAAGTTGCATTTCGGCGTTCTTCAATTGGTACAACTGACGTTGGTACACATCTGCAGTAGCAGTTTGGCCCGGTTTTTAAGTTCGTAATATATTACTACTGGCTGATCCCACCACACAACAAGACCATGAATATTCGGCTTCAGTGTCGATGTGGACATCTCTCCTGGGTCAACTCATGATTTTTTGCGCTTGGGATTATTATAGTTGACCCACTTTTCATCTTCGGTCACAAACGCCACAGAAAATTCCTCTTTTTTTGCTTAGCAAGCAATGACACTGCGATTTCAATTCGTATGGTAGCTATTTTCCCTCATTTTTAGTCTTTTCCAGTCTTTTTGATTAATCAACTCCTAAGCTGTCTGCAAGTTGCGTCAGAGTTTGAGACGAGTCTCCGTCCAATAAGTCTTGTAGTTCATTATTCTCGAACTTTTTTCGTGCTCCAAGCTGTTCTTTGTCATTGACATCAAAATTACCACTTTTAAATCGTTGAAATTAATGCATGCTCCTTATGAATAGATTAAAAAAATATAGTTTCCTACAAATCTGAGTTTAAATTATATCAACATCTTTCTTAGTTTGAAAGTTTCCATTAATTCGAATTAATGAAGTGTCCCATTTAAGCTTTGAGCCACTGTAAATTGCATGTATTCATTCTTATAAAGTAAACTCCAAACGTCTCTGCCGACAAATTGAACTTTTACCTGGCGTTACGACGGCCCAGAGCTGTCCCGGCTTAGTGGTGTAGAAACAAGTTTTCATCATGTGTTCCTAGCCGACTGTTTTAAAAAAACACTACTTTCTGATACCTTAGGGCTTTAAACTATTGTATACTCTTTCTTATACATATAAATGTTATTTTGTCTAACCATATATTTGGTTTGTATATAGGTGTGCCGTTAATATATTTACTAACTTTACCAGTAAACGTTGTTTCGCCATTTTTGCATTTGTTAATATTAATAAGAAACAAAATTATGTTGTCTATATTTATTACTGAATGAGTGAGTGGGGATTCTAAAAAATTGAATGAGAGCTCTTTTTATATATACGTAAATATGAATAATTGTAACTAATTTATTATAATAAAGAAAAAAAGCACAGATGATTTCTAACCGAACCCAAGGTAGGGCGATAGCTCTCATAGATCCGAGGAACACGCGTCTCTAACAAACGCACAAACGATATATGGTTATATATATATGATAATATATAATACATTTATACCACAACATGTATCTATGTGGTTGTTGACGCAGAGATGATGAAAAACTCTTTCGTTTCCTAGAATTTCTATCGTTCACCGAAATGTACAGCAAATCAACTTAAAACTACAACAGGCTTAGAACGATGAAGGCATGAGCTGAAGAGCTAGTGCCTGAAGATAGGTAGGGAATAGGAGGTAAAGAAAGCGTTGTAGTAAAGTTGAATTAAATTGAGTTGGTACGCAGTTAATGTTTGCCGAGCCCGTGGGGTGGCAGATTTTCAGCTGCTTTGAAAATACTTAATTCACAAGTATTTTGCCATAAGCGCGATGGGGGCTTTGATGCCTTTACAAGAGCGCTTTGATGCACTGTTATAAGTTATTGCATTGGAAACCAAGTTCGCATAGATCGATTTGATTAAACATTTTGCGTATTTGAAAAGGAGTTTTTGTGTGATATAGCAAGAGATTGTGTGACTCTGTGGTTCTTACTGTACAAGAGTTGAGAAGTTTGTCAGGTTTTGTATCCGTTGCACAGAACTATTTTTTCATAGACAGTTAAGTGATATAAATTGCACTCTTATAAATCCACCACAGGCCTCTTAAATTTTATGGAATATCCAAGATTTCTGATGGTTACATAAATAGTGCCGTTACCAGTCCTTGATTGTGATAGTGCTAAGGAAAAACGTCACCCACTAGAGGAAACCACTAGATGGTTTAATGTTGGGAAATGAGATTGGGTGTTCAATAAGACCACAAAGAAATGCCACTGAGATTTAAATTAGGACGAATACTATTTTATATAACATTAGCTGGTCCCGGAAAACGTTCTTTTGCCGTCAACGAATGTTTGCGAGTTTGTTAATATCAATAGGAAACATACTAATAAAACATTTGGGTTTTTTTTGTTAATGAAAAATACGAATCAGCAGAACAACTAATTCCAATTTAGTAAATAAAGGGCGTAAATTACTTATAACTATCTAGATATCATAATTGCTTTGAAAGTCAAATGTTCCCTAGCATGCATTGTCAGAATTGGCTTAACGCATGTTGTTCGTAAATGGAGATAAGGTACGTCTTGTCAATAACCACCAAAACGTCTTGAACAAGAGAACATTTGCTATCTGTTGCTGTTTTTGTGTTCTGTTTCGCTGCCTCTGTTGGTTTTTTTTTTTTTGCTCGTTTCTTTTTTTTTTGCTGTAGCTGGTGATATTGTTGTTGTTATATTTATGCTTGACGCACGCTTTATGATAAGCGATATTTCATTACGTGTGATTTTTTCGCAAATAGCAACTGCTATCACAAAAAGCTGAACGCATGTGATTACTAACTGTAGAATAACATACTACAAAATAATATTATGACAATCGCGCGCTCATGACTTCCTGCTTCTCTTTGAAATTCCACGAGCTGAACACACGCAAGGTTTAGAACACTTTGAATATACTTTGCTCTCTTGGCTCTTTCATTGCTTCCCACAAATATTGATAAGTTTGCGAAAATTGTCAGAATTGGTTTAACCCATGGTGTCATTGCCAATAACGTACTTCTACGTATTCTACGTACTTATTGTGAGAAATTAACAACCTTAGCAAACATAATATATACATATATATATACAACATAATATATACAATACATATTTACAGACAGTATATCACAAATATTCGTGGCACAGTATAAATTAACATTTATTTTGTCAACACCGATCTATTAGTCTTAGTTATTGTTATTGAGTCCTAATTTACCTCTTGTCGAGTTCATTGGCAAGCGGGTATATTTTCTATCGGTTTCGGGAGGGTTTAAAACAACAGTTTTCTATTTATTTTGCGTTTACAAAAAACGCGTGCTTTGTCTTTTGTTCAATGCTGCTATCAAAGAATTAAAAACAATCCAAGTAAACTGACTCGCTCTGGCGCCATGTGCCATGACAAGAGCCAGCCCACTAAGCATAAAGTAACCTCTCCTGATTACATAAGAGACAATAAGACATTAACCCAAAAGCACAACAAGTACTTCTTTGGCAGTTGACTCAAACACTGACTCAGCCCTTAAAGTATCGTCATCACCGGTGCCGGGGGGCACGAATAAGCCGCATCAAGCGCCGGCCAGCACGCCACGCAAACAACAGAAAGCCAAAAAAAGTCCACTACAGATAATTAACACTACCTATGATAATCGGTTCGCTATTCTGGCCACCACTGAAGACTCAATGAAAGTATCTGTATATATGTATACCAAAATCTCCACCAATCTTCATTTCCACAGTTAGGAACATTGCACCCTTGCTAGAAATCATCTCAGAACCTATTGGCAAAGGTAATTTCACATATAAAGCAACTCGAGATGGGCAAGTAAGAGTCACGACTAAGGAACCTGATCACTGCAGAAAGCTCGTAGAAGTTCTTGATTTTAATTCTTGCAATTTAATTTTCCATACTCAGAGCAGAACGTATACCCGTGTGTCTCCCTCAACAGAGGCGAGGATATTGAAAGCGCAGTTGGTGCATTGAACCGTATCCATTATGCTGCATTAGTCAGCAATCCTCTATCCCAAGCAACCCGACAACATTAAGATGAGATCAGCATTTCTGGTCAGATGACGTGTCTGAAAAAGTCAGAGAGAAGAGGAGACTTAGAAGAGTCTGGCACCTTAGTTCCAATCCGCGAGACAAGAGTGCGCTCAACAAACTGAAAAAGGAGCTACAACAATTGCTCAGAGACCATCAAAACAAATCGTTAAACAACTTCCTAGCTGAAGCGGAGACTGGTAACGCCGAATACAAGCTATGGTCCATCACCCGACTCAGGAACAGACCAATCAATAAACTAGCACCCATCCAAAAACGCCAATAGATCCTGCAACAGGTCTAACGAGCCGAAGGCATAGGCATTCGCTGATTATCTCGAAAAAGTCTTCACACCGCATAAACTTTGCTCCGACAGTGGTTTCGCCGAAAACTCGGAGTTTATTGATCCCGCCTATCAAATGGTGCTATCTCCAGTCACCAATGGTGTGGACAAAGTCCTAGTCGAGCTTAAAACAACCAAATCCCCTGGTTATGATAGTATCAACGTGGTGGCACTTAAAGCGCTCCCACTACTCATGACAAATATCACCACGTTGTGAAGCATATCACAAACTGCTCAGCCGTCTTTCTTCACATAAAACAGGCCTTCGACACACTTCGAAACACTTACCTGCACTGTACTACGCAATACTCAAGTCCTATTTGGAAAACAGATTCTTCGATATTCGAAAGAAACACACGTTAAGAAAAACCTTACTTTGGATGTTAAAATTCCTATCCTAGGCATTACAACTAAGGGTCCGTACTTGATAAAGCTAGCTTAAGCGTTAGCTTGGGAAGTACGGATCGTCACCAGGATTGTGAGATATTTGATGTTTCCTATTAAGGCTTGTTATTGCTTGAGAAATTTTTTGAAGTGAACCTTCTAAGCGCGCATTGGCAGCAAAAAATTTACAATATTTCGGCGCCGTGACGGCGAAAAATATGTAAGAGAAACAGAGTAGGAATACACCGCAGTCGAATTTTGACCTCAAGATATAGGGGATGTATTTTGCTGTGTTATAGAACCGAATGCTTTGTAAGAAAATAGTAACCAAATTTTCTGGACTTTACTTTATTTTCGCGAGTTGGTCTGATCCGCGTGATCGATATAACGCAACTGCCCTGTGTATACAGTTTGATACAGTTTCTTAACATTAGAATGAGAGAACAATATAAGCTTAGAACTAAAAACCAAAGAGTAAAGCAAATTTTAATTCAAAAGGGGAAAATGAAAGAACAAAGTAAATTGAGAATGTAAATATAATAAAAGCAAAGCGAACAGCAGTGGTAAAGCATTTAGAGGCATTCATAAACATGCTGTTTTCATTTACTCTTGTTCTTTGGTTCTATTGGCAGTTAGCTTCGATAGTTCAATGTTAGTATAATTATTGTTTGTATTATTATTGTTGGTATTATAGTTATTAGATAGTTATTAGTTATTCTTCGTATTAAGCTTTCTCTTTGTAATTTTCGCTCCTTTTTCTATTCAGCTTCGTTTATTTGTAAGTTAAAGTTAAAGTTTCACTTCTAGCACGCGAGATTTTTTATCATTTATCTTACAAACAGAATAGAATCAGATTATTAATATAATTATAATTATAATTATTATTATAATTATTATTGTTATTATTATTATTATTATTATTATTATTATTATTATTATTATTATTATTATTATTATTATTATTATTATTATTATTATTATTATTATTATTATTATTATTATTATTATTATTATTATTATTGTTATTATTATTATTATTATTATTATTATTATTATTATTATTATTATTATCATTATTATTAATATTATTATTATTATTATTATTATTATTATTATTATTATTAGTATTATTATTATTGTTATTATTATTATTATTATTATTATTATTATTATATATTATTATTATTATTATTATTATTATTATTATTATTATTATTATTATTATTATTATTATTATTATTATTATTATTATTATTATTATTATTATTATTATTATTATTATTATTATTATTATTATTATTATTATTATTATTATTATTATTATTATCGCATGAACGAATGCTATACATTTTTTGGTTTAGTCACATTTCATTTATTGAAGCTCTCTGTCTCAGACTCGTTCTCTGCCTCTTAGCTTCTCGTTTACGCAATTATTTATACAGCGTCATTTTTGCTTCATTTTAGTGATTGTGCATTTATATCTGCTATATACTGTTAATGTTTGGTACTGACAGCAGACGCTGTGTCTGATGGACAGTGCTGCTGGGGTTAGGAGTGAAAAATCATTTATCACAAAATTGAATGAAATAATAACGAATTAAATTTTCTGAAGCTGGCATTTGCTGCTGCGCAATTACGCACTACAATAGAGAATAGGCGGAAGCACAAACGACACCAGCAATTGAGGCGTTTTTGGAGTACAAAAGTAAAAGTGGAATTATAGAAGTCAAACCTTGTGGTACCAGAAACAAGCAGTTCGTGCCATACAGAGACTCATTTCAGAGACCCATGGCAGATCATACTGCGTAGCGTCGCCACTTAACTGAGGCTGACTGATTTTGTGTTGACTTCAATTGCCGTTAATATTTTGGGATTTTTTCTCGTTCGAACAAAAAAACGCTTGTATATAATCCTTAAATCAGATACATAATATATATATATATATATATATATATACATATATATATACAGAGCGATACATGTGTACAAGCACAGAAATGCGCTTATCATGCTTATAGTGCTCGTCTTGGATTCCGCGTCAACACCAAACTATAAACTCGATTGCCAGCCGCTGTTTTCACTTTTTTTCCTTCAATACTTTACTTTTTTTTATTAGATACACACACGCTCGCAGGCAAAACTGAAAATGGCATTCTTAATTGTTTCGAAAAAAATCTATGTATAAATTGTCGATTCCATATTTTCCGCGTGCGTACGTTCTAAGTTGAGCTTTGAACATTGACTTTTCTCTTGCCACCGCCTCTATCGGTTTGAAATACTTGTTTCGTTTGGTTTTTTACTTCCCTGACTTGCTGTTCGCTCCTTCCCATTTTATTTCTGCTCATTCTACGGCTTCGGTGTATCGTCGTGTTTTATGGTTGTCGCAAATGTTGCTGCCATTACCCCCGCTCTTCTTATATATTCATATTTACGTATTTATGCACAAACGCCTGTGTTTTATGTCCCCTTTTGTATCTTTCATTGCGCTACTTACATTTTTGTATTCGCCTACACCCTCGCCTGCGCTATCACATACTTAATTATTTGCTTTAATAGACTCAATAGAATCAACACATTTTTGCTCAGCTCCTATCACGCTCATTGTGGCAAACTAAAACAGAGCGATCTGTCATTGCAGCCATGCAACACTCGCTTATTCGCCAGCTTTAACATTGTTACGCATCCTAGCGTTCTTTCGCTACTGCGCTCCTATTTACAATATCTGCCACGATCTCGCTATGTCTGCGTGTGCTGTAGTTTTTGTTGCTGTTGTTGTTGGTGTTGTTGTTGGTGTTGTTGTGCGTGTTGTAAGTTCACAGAGATAAATTTTCCATTTTGTTTGCAGGGGGAAATATAATGTTCCATGTGACATTTCATTTAACGCCAGCAACAACAGATAACCCTTGAAACATCAGTAAAACTCATTTAGGCCATATTGTTTAAGGTTATATGAGTATTATTGAGAAATAAACTAAAGAGGTTAAAATATGAACAGATAGCTAGATGCACAGATAAACAGAGAGACAAATACTTACGTTATTAAAGACGAACAGACATACGTAAGAATAGTTATACATTGAATGTTATACATGATGTATAATAAGTACCCGGAATTTATAAATAAAACTAATCTAAACCCTATCAAATACATATATCCCAACGCTTCTCCTAGTCTTCAAAACACTTGTTAAAGGCTGAAGAAAGTAGCGCCTTCAGCTCCTTCAGCGAACTTTCTTCTATGGCATCTATAGAATCAAATCTCATTCCCTGAAAGGGTAATTTGAAATACGGATATAAAAAAGTCACAGTTTAAAACTTGATACCTACTACTTTGTGCAGCCATTTTACTTTAGTAGTGTGCTTATACAGGTGAGGTACATTACTTTTCTGAAGCAACTGTGAGACCACAAGCAAAAACCATTTTGTACGTTTTTTCGTTGTTTCTGCTATGCTTCTTCTTCGTTTCACTTCAAAAAAGCAGCATCTGAGAATTGCCTGTGCCAGTGCTGCTCAAACTATACAAAGTCAAAATCATCAAATATGCGATTGAAAAACTAAAATTAAAAAAAGCGAAGAATACGAAATGCCACCCAAAAGTCAAACACTGGAAGATCAACGAGAAAATCTCAACACTAGACAGAGAGCAGAGCCGGAGAAACATCCGAAGAGCGAGACGCATGCGCAGGCAGCAACGCGTCGGGTCACTGCTAGTATTGTATATCTATGCATATATTTCCACATCTCCGCATATCTCTACCACTATATAATATGTATATGTATTCTTTATTATTTTCAATTGCATACGACGAAATCGTCCGAGTCAGTATCCGTCCTTGTTGATAAAGGTTTCGCTACCCATGGATACACTCAGAGTTTGCTTGCAATCCCAAGTTTCAGACTATACTATCAATATGACCGCGTTGATTGCTCCTACTATACGGTATACCAGCCAAATCTCGCTTAGCTCATCCTGCAAACAAACCTCAACAAATTCATATGACTGGTGTACGCCTGTTCCACGATTTATTATGTGTTGGCTAAGTTAAGCAGTCCAGCCGATTATATAATCTAAATAAAAAACTCTTTCCAACAACTTGAATAAAACTAAAACATACTGAGCTCCCGAGCATTTTCTATTTGCTGTGTGCTCTGCACTTCCCTTTCTTCTTCTCTGCCAACAGCTTTTCTCCTTTCATTAATAAATTTTTCATTTACGATTCTCAAAATAAATAACTTTACTTTGACAATTGACAAATTCAACAATTTAACTAAATGACAATCAATGTCATTCAATGCCAGTACTGCTTTATAAACAGAACCAGAATTAAATATTTGCCCAATCCTTTTTTCGAATGTTTTTAAAGTTTAAAATTTTTTTTTCCTATCCTGTTTACATTTAAAAAAAAAAACAACTAAGTTGGTTGGATATATTGAATAATTTAAATATTAGCCTCTCTAAGCACCGACATTATAGTTGTCCCTAGGTTAAGTTGTATAATTCTTATGTAAGGTTTTTTCCGATTTTCCTTATAATCATTAAACATTGCACATAGCTATAATATTACTTTAAATAGTTTCTTCATTCTCAGTAGTAAAGTTTCGTTACAAATTATACTCTTAATAAAAATTTACAAAATATATGTAATCTGAAATCATGGTTTGAATTACGGTCAGCAGAGGGAGAGAGGAGAAGAGAGGTTCTCACGGAAACAAATTTGTGTCGTCGCTTCTAAAACGTCACGAAAATGATCGATTTTTTTACCGCATCATTACTGGAGACTAAATGTGGATTGTATATAGTAATGTCAATCGCAAGAGATTTGGGGGCAAAAAAGATGAACCGGCTCAAAGCATTTCGACAGCCAATATCCATAAAAAACAGGTGGTGTTTGGTGGGAATTCAAAGGAAACTTTATTTTTTTTGTTGTTGTTGAAATTTTACCCAATAACAAAACAATTAATTCCGAAGTCTACTTTCATCAGCTGGACAAAGCAACTGGATTATATACTTCAACAGAAAGGCGTAGTGTTCTACCAAGATTATGCGAGGCCTGATACAAGTATAGAAACTCGCCAAAAGTTTTACAGGTTGAAATTGATACACTGCCACACCCACCATATTCTCTAGATCTGGCATCTTGAGATTGTTATCTTATCCGGTCATTGTACAATTTTTTATACGGTAAAACATTCACTTTTTAATGAGGAGATGAAAAATCACCTGGATCAGTTTGTTTGCCAGCAAAGAGCAAAAATTGTATGAGCCTGGAATCATTGCTGGCTGCCAGGTAATGGCAAAAGGTATTGGACCAGAATGGTCAATATATAATTTGATGAAATGTTTATTACAAAAAAAAAAAAACCAAATTACTTTTCGAACAACCCGACAGATACACCAACACATTTTTCGAAATCTACATAACGCTATTATAGACACAACTTATCGTATTAACATGAAACATGCATTAATGAAAGCTGTATGTTGCGCTAACGAGTTTTTTCGTTAGCCTTAATTCGCGAAACAAACGAAAACTACAAACTGAATCAAAGTTTCGTAATTTTTTTATTTATACAACACAATTTGGACTCTTAGTACTACGTTTTCACAATGTATAGAAGGGTGACAGTAAAGCTTATATGGCTACTCCATATAAGCGGAGATAGAATACAGATGGCTTTAGAATAATGTTTGTGGTGATAATTATTGGGTAGTTCTAATGCTAAATATGTAAATATAAACGCCTGCTTATACTATTGCTACAATAATTTATGTTTTATTTTAGATTAGGTCGACAGGCTTTGACCGGCGAAGGAGGGAGTGTATTTACCTCGTTGTTAGTATGTTGGCCTATTGTTGTTTGGTATCTCCGACTTAAACTTGTTATTTCTTCAGTCACTGTGGAAATCTGCAAGTCTCTGTGTGTGTCGAAAATTGTGATATAGCAGTCAGCGTTTGTAATTTTACGTAGAATTTTCGATTGTTGTCTTTGTATTAATTGTATATTTGAAGTTTTCACAGACCCCCGTACGTCCAGATATGTTTGATGATTGTTTTATATATTTTATTTATTTATTTTTGGACAGTTTAAATGCAATGTCAAATTACAGATAAACTGAAACAAAGCTATAAAGCTACAAATTATCTTTGGAAGGATTGAAGAGGATTGTAATAGGTGTGTGTGGAATAATTTTTGACAGTAAACGACGATGTATAGGCTGAACAAGTAGTAGTCGACCGAAACCGTAAATTGTGTTTTTTGGAGTGTTGTATAAATTGTAGTGGTTATTAATGCAAGCAATGAGTGAGAAAGAAAAGTTTGGCAAATAACAATAACAAAAAATATTCTTTTAAGTAACGGATTTTCCTTCTTTGAATATGCACAAGACCACATAAAATTTCTATTTTAAAGTGGTTTTTAATTGTAGTGGAATTGTTGAGGAGTGGAATTTTGATTCAGGGTATTGGTTTGGTTGGAAGCCAAGACTTTTGCTGGGAAGCAGGGAGCGGTGGAGAGCAGAAGGAATTGTTGGTGCTGGTTTTTTAGATTGAGATATATTTTTGACGGGTACTGCTAAAGGAAAATCATTTGAGAGAAGTATTGGTGTAATGAGCATTGCTATCGAAAGCTGCTTACGGGTTTCTATTGGCATTATTTGGGTTTCGAAAAGCATATTGTTTATAGGAGTAGATCTAAGAGCTCCTAGGGCAAATCTAATGGCTGATTGGTAAATTACTTCTATCTTGTTTAAAAGGGAGGGTGGTGAGTTTCCAAAGAGGCAAGGCCGTAATCTATTTTTGACATAATCAAAGGTTTTATGACACCTATCACAGATAGTTGGTTGTAATTTGAGAGACATTTGACTATGTTTAGCCTGGCGTTGAGGGAGGTTAAAAGGTTTAGAATGTAATTGTTCCAGTTGTATCTGTGATTGAAAGTGATTCCTAAGATTTTGAGGATTTTGACGTCTGCCATCGGAGCTAAAGAGAGGAGATTTTGATTTGACAGGAATGCTTCCTACAAATGTGCAAATGTTTGCATTTTGAAACCGAGAGAGTTGCACCCGAATAATCACACCAGGAGAGGATATCTGTTATTAGTGGATTTATGTTTATTGAGGTATACTTGTTTATATTTTTGACAATGAGGTAATCATCGGCGGAGACGTAGAAGTCGAAATGTCTATGTTTAAGGATTAATCTATTTAGTTTGTTGTATGCGATAAGGAACAAGATGACGGAAAGGGGGAGCCTTCAGAATGCCGTTGAATTAAGGGAGAACTGAAGAAAAGTGGTTGTTTGCATATACAATAATTTTTTATTAGACATGAAGCTAGTGACATAGTTAATGATTTTAGGGCCAATTTTTCACGAACGTAACTCATTTATTACGGAGTGGATTCCTACCTTGTCAAACGCTTTGGTGAAATCGAGTGAGATGATCGAGAGGTGGGTTTTGGAGGAAAGGGCTGACGTGATCAGAAAATCTAGTGCCACTAGATTACCAGACATCCATTTGCCCCTCTTGAAGCCGGTTTGCCGACTGTTGATTAAATTGTTTTGGGACACAAACCCCCATAGACGGTTAGCAATTATTTTGTCTAGAGTTTTGGCTCGAGGGTTTAGAGAAATGTGTCGGTAGCTATTGAGTTCAGTTTTATTGGATTTAGGTTTATTTATGGGGATGATTTTGCTCAGTTTATAGTGTTGTGGAAGGAATTTATTGAAGATGTTATTATATTGGTCGACAAGACGTGATGTGACTGCTGGGTGGAGATTATTTAGCATGGGGTAGGAGATTCTGTCCATACCTAGAGTTTTACCTTCTAATTTTGATAGTACGGATTTTAGTTCAAGAGGAGTAATTGGGGTTTCAACTATTTTTGCTGAGGATGAGGGTGTATAGGGAGTAGGTTTGTTTTGTGTAAGTGAAAAGTAATTGAAAAGTTTATGTCGTTTGAACCGTTCGACCAATTAGTGCCGAATTCTTCTGCTATAAGTTAAGTGTCAGTGATTGGGGTTTGTGAGTTGGCGCTATGTATGGCGTGAATAGAGTGGTACTGTTTTACGCTCACAAAAGGTGAGAATGGTACTCCAGATTTTTGATGTAGACGTGTTTGGGTTCATTGCTGAAGTGTATGTTTCTAGTGTGAATCGTTTAGAGATTTTTATTTCGCGCTTTGGGAGTGCGTTCGCCTTTTTGAATTTCAAAATATTCCCCGTGGATATATTGCGCTT